>JACWBX010002920.1:36075-47602 GCA_014622435.1 Polypedilum pembai
GACTTGCGCAACAAATCAATCAAGAGCAATCGCAGCGCTACCAACGGAAATTTTTGAAACTATTTTCTATAGAAAATTTAACTTTGTAAATATTATACAAAATATTGCTTGATTCATAATGAAAAGCATTTAAGAAAGTATTGTCATCGGATTCTGAGCTATATATGAAATCTCAAGCCTCTAGAAGATCGAAAAGTAGGTGAAAATTGAGTTACAAAATTTGTACGTTACAGACAGACAGACAGACAGACAGACAAGAAAGTAAAATAAGAAAAACGTTGTAATAAATATGCAAAAGGGCTGGAAACTGAGGCGAATGGTGCAAATTGGAATGATTTTTTTTATTTACAAGCAAATCAGAAAATGAACCTTCGTGATAGTGCATTTTCCTATTCCATATCAGTATTTTGTTACAAATGAAAAATTTTGACAAAATTGTCACGGAAATGCTCTACAACACAGCAATTGTTTTTAAAACACATTTTTGAAAAAATTTTGGTAAAAATATTTTTGTCGCGAAAAAATTTTGGTGAAAAAACTTTGACGCGATAAATTTTTTTTCTATCAGTTTTATCAAAATTTTTGGAATAACTCGTGAACGGCATAGGTTTTAGGAAACATTTTCTGTTACACAGGTCTCATGGTCGGCAGCAATACATCAGCACAAAAAATTTGACGAGAAACCGCTCTGGTAAAGACTAATTAGGGAGACAGACGACAATAGTGCCTTTTTCTTTAAGGAAAATGCGCTAAAAATAATCAAAGAAATTCTCTTTCATACATAAAATCTACTAATCTTTTGAGGTTTTGAGGGCTTTCTTTGGTTTTTTGTGAGGATTTATTGGTTTTCTTTGGGAAAATGTGAGGATTTATTGGTATTTCTCTTCGTTATTACCCTGGATAAAAATTTTTTGTCAACGCTTAAGCATCATTTTCAGGTCTAAATTCATGCAAAATAAGGACTCGGAAATTTTAGCTAAATATTTTGAGACACAATGTTGCGAAACAAGTAGAAAACAAGTGGATCGAGGGACCTTCACTATAGTCTCCAACCCCTTGTAATGTGTGAGTAAAATTGATCTCAATTGAAGTTAGCAACCGTTTAGTGTTATTAAACATAGTTATATCTCACTCAAAGATATATTGTTTTTGTCTATCATGATATAAATCGTTTCTTTTTAAGCTAACTTTAACCAAATTATTCATTCTACTGTAAAATTTTAAAAAATATTATTTTATTATCTCTTATCTTTATTTGCTTTAACAATTATCTTTTCTAATCTCATTATATTCTGTTATTGTGACAATAAAAATAAACTCATTATCAACTTTTCACTTTAGTTTTGAGTGAAAATTCGTGAACATTAGACGTCTTATAAAATAATACGTTTTAAAAATGAATAAGTTTAATTTTTTCATTGATCGTGGTGGTACATTTACTGATTGCATATGCATCACACCAGCTCAAACAGTTAAGACAATGAAACTTTTATCAGAAGATCCAGAAAATTATAAAGATGCTCCAACTGAAATAATAAAAAGACTTTTAATTGAAGAACTTGGGAGAGATAAAGTCATTAATGAGAACGGTTTGATAAATACATCTTATATTGGATGTGTGAGAATGGGTACAACTGTTGCAACCAATGCGCTCTTAGAACGTAAGGGTGAGAGGATTTTTTTACTTGTAAATAAAGGATTGAAAGATATATTACAAATTGGTAATCAGGCACGTCCAAAAATTTTTGATTTAAACATTAAAAAACCTTCTAATCTCTACGAGAAGGTTGTTGAAGTAGATTGTCGAATTGTTCCAGAAAGGAAAGATTGTGAGCTTAATGAAATTTCAACGTCATGGAGAAAAGTTTCGGGAATTTCAAATTCTTCGTTTCTTGTGCAAAAAGATATAAATGTTGAGGAAGTCAGAAAACAATTGCAAAATATTTTTGATTCTGGAATTACCTCTGTTGCTGTTTGTTTGGCTCACTCTTATGCATGTCCCGAGCAAGAATTAGCAATCGGAGAAATTGCTCAAAATATTGGTTTTTCAACAATAACACTCAGTCATCAAGCAATGCCTATGATTCGGCTCGTTAATCGATCATTTACTTCTTGTGCTGAAGCATATTTGGAGCCACATGTTCATCGTTATTTGAAATCATTTAAAGCGGGATTCGATAAAAATCTTGAGGGTGTAGAAGTTCTCTTTATGCAGAGTGATGGTGGTTTAACAAACATTAATAGATTTAGAGGAGCAAAAGCTATTTTGTCGGGTCCAGCTGGAGGTGTAATTGGTTATAGTTTGACAGGATCTAGAGATACAAATTTACCTCTGATTGGTTTTGATATGGGAGGAACGTCGACAGATGTTAGTAGATTTGATGGAAATTATGAACACGTTATTGAATCGACTACAGCAGGTGTGACTATTCAAGCACCTCAACTTGATATTAACACAGTAGCAGCAGGCGGAGGAAGTCAGTTATTCTTTAGATCGGGAATGTATGTCGTTGGACCTGAATCTGCTGGGTAAGAAAAACATTTTTTTCTTTATTTCATTTTTATTTTTATTTTATTTCACCAAAAAAGTGCACATCCTGGACCAGCTTGCTATAAAAAAGGAGGTCCACTTACAATTACTGATGCAAATTTAGTTCTCGGTAGATTACTTCCTGAGTATTTTCCAAAAATCTTTGGTCCACATGAAAATGAACCACTTGATGTTGAAGCTGCAATGAATAAATTTTCGGAAATTACAAAAGTCATCAACAATTATAACAAAGACAAGTTATCAATTCAAGAAGTTGCAATGGGTTTTATTCGTGTAGCTAATGAGTCTATGTGTCGTCCAATAAGAGCTTTAACTCAATCACGTGGTTTTGACACATCGAAGCATGCTCTATCAGTTTTTGGTGGTGCAGGCGGACAACATGCTTGCTCGATTGCCAAGGAACTCGGAATGAAAACAGTTCTAATTCATAAATTTGCTGGAATATTGTCAGCTTATGGTATGGCTTTTGCTGATGTTGTTCATGAAGCTCAAGAGCCTTGTGGACTTACTTTTGAAGTTAAAAATATTGAATTAATCAAGAAAATATTGGATAAATTATCATCTCAATGCATTACACAACTCAAAAGTCAGGGATTTGATGAGGAGAATATTCAATGTGAGCCATATTTACATTTACGATACAATTCTACAGATTGTGCTTTAATGATTTCTCCATTGAAGAATTCTGAGCATAAACTAAATGTTCCAAATTATGGTGATTTTATATCAGCCTTTCTTACGCGCTATCAAAAAGAATTTGGATTTATGTTGGAAAATCGTTCAATCATCGTAGATGATGTGCGAGTGAGAGGTTTAGGAAAAACCAAAATTCCTGATGAACCATTAGTTGAAAAAGCCAATACTAAAGAACCTAATCCAGAAAAAATTATCAAAGTCTTTTTTGATAATGCATGGATGGAAACTAAGCTGTTTATTCGAGAAAAACTGATGGCAAATCATGAAATAGCAGGACCTGCAATTATTATTGATCGTCTCTCAACAATTGTTATTGAACCAAATACTTTTGCACGTATCACACAAAGAGGTGATATTATAATAACAATTGGAGAAAACTCTTTACAAAAACTTGTTGGCGTTGAATTAGATCCCATTCAGCTGTCAATTTTCAGCCATCGTTTTATGTCCATTGCAGAGCAATGTGGTCGGGTGCTTCAGAGAACTTCAATTTCAACAAATATAAAAGAGAGATTGGACTTTAGTTGTGCACTTTTTGCTGAAGATGGTGGCCTTGTAAGTAACGCACCACATATACCTGTTCACTTAGGTGCAATGCAAGAAACTGTGCGTTATCAAATTAGAACCAGAGGTAACAAGTTAAAAGATGGAGACGTTATTCTCTCAAACCATCCTCATGCTGGGGGCTCACATTTGCCTGATTTGACAGTTATCACACCAGTTTTTTATGCCAACAAAAAAGAACCAGTCTTTTTCGTTGCATCAAGAGGACATCATGCAGATATTGGAGGTATTACGAGTGGTTCCATGCCACCTCATTCAAAATCATTATCAGAAGAAGGAGCAGCTTTCAAATCATTTTTGTTAGTTGATGGCGGTGTATTTAATGAAAAAGGAATAACTGATGCTCTAGTAAGTGCAGGAACCAGAAATTTGGGAGACAACATTTCTGATTTAAAAGCACAAATTGCAGCAAATTATAAAGGCATTTTACTTGTACGTGAACTTATTGATACATATGGACTTGATGTAGTTCAAGCTTTCATGAAATATATACAAGAAAATGCAGCAGAGTGTGTGAGAGATATGCTTAAAGAAATTGCTCTTGAAACGAAAAAAAGAACTGGTATGAGTGTTCTCAAAGCAACTGAGTTCATGGATGATGGTAGTCCAATTTCACTTGAAATATCAATTGATGAACAAAATGGAACTGCGGTTTTTGATTTTTCTAAGACAGGCTATGAGGTTTACGGAAACTGCAATGCACCACGTGCAATCGTAATGAGCGCCATAATTTACTGTCTTCGATGTATGGTAGGTTTTGATATACCACTAAATCAAGGCTGCCTAAATCCCATTAAAGTAATCATCCCAGAAAATTGCATTCTAAATCCGTCCAAAAATGCTGCAGTTGTCGGTGGAAATGTTTTGACTTCACAGAGAATTGTTGATGTGATTTTAAAAGCATTTAGAGTATGTGCAGCAAGTTCTGGTTGTATGAATAACATCACATTTGGTGATGACAAGTTTGGATATTATGAAACTGTTGGTGGAGGTTCAGGAGCGGGTCCAAATTGGCATGGAACATCTGGTGTACACACGCACATGACAAACACAAGAATTACGGATTTGGAAATTTTAGAACAACGATACCCAATTATTTTGAAAACGTTTTGTCTGAGAGATGATAATTCTGGCGGTAATGGATTGTTTAAAGGCGGTGAAGGTGTAAAACGTGAACTTTTATTTAGGAAGCCCGTTAAATTGTCAGTTCTCACAGAGAGACGAGTTGTTCAAAATTATGGAATGGAAGGTGGAGAACCAGGAAAAGTTGGTTTAAATTTATTGAAAAGATTCGATGGGCTCATATTGAATTTAGGTTCTAAAACTGCAATTGATGTAAATGCGGGAGATATTTTCTCTATGCTAACTCCTGGTATGATTTATTTTAATAATTTTAAATTTAAAGTAATAGAAAAATATGTATTGTGCAGGTGGTGGAGGATATGGAAAGAAAATAGAAAAGCAAAGAAATTCAAATGATGACGAAAAGGAAAAACGAGCTAAAACATTTTATGAAAAAGGAAGTCTTTTTGCTTATCGAATGCTTCAAGAATCTGTATAGTTTTTTTTATATTCTTAGCTGTTCATTTTGTCTTCCCTTGACAATAAACTATTTTAAATAAAGTAACGGTTTTTCAAAATTTGAAATTATTTTCGAGAAATTTCTTTAATTGAAGAGCTTCAAAATAAACAAAAAATTTTCTGTTCAATAAAAACTTAATATTTCTTAAAGATAATACAGTGAAGAAATAACTCTTTCATCATGTCTTATATGCTCACACATCTTCACAATGGATGGCAAGTAGATCAGGCTATTTTGAGTGAAGAAGACAGAATAGTGGTAAGTTCATTACTTTTGTCGTTTTTAATCGTTAAGATTTATCAAATTATTAAATCTTTCTTTTCTCAAGGTAATAAGATTCGGTCATGATTGGGATCCAACATGTATGAAAATGGATGAAGTATTATATAGTATTGCCGAGAAAGTGAAAAATTTTGCCGTCATTTATTTAGTTGATATCACAGAAGTTCCAGATTTCAATAAGATGTAAGTTATTTAGTTAAATTTAAATTATTCACTAGTGTCTTATCTATTATAATTAATATTTCCAGGTATGAATTGTACGATCCTTGTACTGTAATGTTTTTCTTTAGAAACAAACATATTATGATTGATTTGGGAACGGGTAATAATAACAAAATTAATTGGGCTCTAGAAGACAAACAAGAGATGATTGATATAGTAGAGACAGTATATAGAGGCGCAAGAAAAGGTCGCGGTTTGGTAGTATCACCAAAAGATTATTCAACTAAATATCGCTATTAAGTGTTCATAAAATCTCAATTTTGTGTATATTAAAATAAAATTTATTTAAGGACTAACAAAATGCATTAAGAAAAGTTCTTTGCAATTTTGAATTCATCATCATTTTCAGAGATTTCATTTTTTGCCTTCATGAAATCGATATAATTTGAATAATTTATCTTAAGATTCTTTACCGTTCTTTTTTGGTAACAAAGCAACAGAGAAAAAAGGTTGAGTTGTTCATTTGATGATATAAAAGAAAAAGATGCGATTTTATAGATGAAAGTGAAAAGAAGAAATTTAATCCTACACGATTTCGTTTCATTCCAGGTAAAAAAGTGTAGCAATAGGAATTTACACGTTAAAATTTCCAATATTCTTCATTCATTTTATATGTGAGATGTTTACTGATTTTATTCATATATTTTCATGCGTGCACGCAGAAAACAAAATATTTTATGCATAATTTCATTAAATTTTTAAAATCACTCAAATTTCACCATTAACGTTTTCATAATGTTAAAATATTTAGAAGCAATCTCTTTACTCAAATTTGAAAATCATGAGTGGCGCAAAGAGAGAAGAGGAAAGTAATCCATTTGAGATTTTCACAGTCACTCATTTTCTTTCCTCACACTTTCCATTCTCTCTCGTAGATGATTTCCATCGTTCTACTCACTGCGACTTCAGTTTCTTTCGAGATTTCGTATAGTTCACATCGTGTCTCGGTTGTTGTGTATTAAAGCTCTCATTATTGACTATAAAAAGAAGAATTTAATATAAAATAATAAAAGAATTTTTCTCTCTCCTTTTAATTATTTTTGAATTTTTTATTTCATATAAAAATATACTCATGATTTTATTAACGGGAAATAAAAAAGCTTAATTCGTTAAGAAAGTTAATCGTGCAACCATCAAAGTATAAAAAGAAATAAGTAATAAATTTTACATTCACAAAAATTCATTAATTATTAATGTTTAAGTCTGTAAAAAGGCACAAAATTATAATAATGGATTGATATTTTGTATGAAGGCAAAAAAGAAGGGACAAGGAATAAAAGTGTAAAATAAAAATTTCGTAAATAATTTAGAAGCAACCGTTAATAAGAAATTGACATAGATTTTACAGTACAAGCATCTACGTACTTACCTAAATGTCGTTGCATAAAAAGATGGTGATTAGCAAATGAAATTTATTCAAGAGTAAATTGACAAGGACTAATATTTACTCTGCTATATATCTTTGCTATACGTACATAGCTTAATGAGAAAAGAGATAATGAGAGTAAATTAGTTGAAACAGAAAAACTTTTTCATTATTCAACAGACGCATTATTAATTTCAATTTTTCATTCCATCTATGAACATAGAGCTATTTTTGAAGGAAATAGAATTTTTTACCTATACCTATAGTATACCAAAAAATGTGGTATCATTCTTTTTTGTTGAGAATCCCTTAGCTCTCATGACATACATCGAAACAAATATAATGTCGAGAGCTTTTCCCTCCTCACCAGAAGTGAACAAATGAAATGAGAACTGAATTGAAGAACAATATAGCAAAAGCAATAGTGAAGAAAAGAATGAAATAGGGTCTTCTTCATTGTGCAGTGAGAAATGAATAATTAATGATTCAAGAGAAATAAAGGCAGTTTGTTAGAGTGGTGTGTTTTCATGTGATATTTTTGTCTTCTTTGAACTTCTTTATCCAAATAAATTCGTAAGCTCACACATGCCACTAACATCATTTCTAATCTTTTGTGAAATTCTAAATACAAAAGTTCAAGCAACTAAAGAATTTAATTAATAATTTTAATGCGTAATAATTAAAGAATTTAATCTTAAACTATTTATAAAGAATAATTGAAATGAAAAGTCTTTCGCTCTCCATTATAAATTTTCAATTTCTGAATGCGTAGGTTGGTTATATTTCGAGTGATTTTCACCATTTTCATATCTCTCTGTGCTTCTGGCGGTTGCTTTATTTAAACATTTCGAATCGCTTTTTCTTCCTTCCCTTTCTCTATTTTTCTGCCTTGCTCTCGAGTGTGTGTTTAAAGTGCAAAATAAATTAGCTACAGCGCAAAAAGCGAGAAAAATGAAAAATTTTTCCAATAAATATGGTTTTTTCGCTGTTCTATGTGTGCTTTTTTTGTGGAATTTGGAATTTAAATAATCTCTTTTTACTAATTTCTTTTTATGTTCATCACAAATCAATTTTAGATAATTTATACAAAAATTTAAGATAGTGAAAAAAGAAAGTGGAATTTTTTTGCACGGATAATCATCATTGAGTGATAAAAGCGAGAAGCAACAGTTGACATTTTTTATATTCTTTTGATATACAATAAAGAAGGAAGGATAGCGAAAAAAAAGGTTAGTGAATCTTCAAATTTGAATATTTCTTTCAACAAACATGCTCAATTTTGAAAAATACATAATAAAATAGACTTTTTTACAACAAACGATTATTTAAGAGGAGAATATTTTTTTGTTATTTTTGTCAAGTTATTATATAAAAAGATATTGATTTTTAAACAAATATTAAAGCTCGCTTTATTAGTGTGCGAGTTCTTGTCGTTTAAAATTCTTAAATTATGAAGTTATTAGTCAATTAGTAATTTACAAACTTTATTACACTAAAATTTATATTTATAACGAAACGAATTCTTCTGTAAAAGCCAAAATTTACAAGATTTTAACTGTACCAAGAATTGAATATTTACTCTAGGGTATAAAATAATATACTCGTGTTAGAAAATGCGCAACTGTCACTTTATTTAAATCAATCCTTATTCCATTAATCTTCTGCTTTTCTCCTTTCTTGCACATAATTATATAGAGTAGTCTGTCTGATTACATTAATTCTCTTACGGAATTACAATGAAAATTCAACTTCACTCACACTTATTTATTTTCGTGCTGAATACAAAAGTTTTCATGCTCGGTGACCTTTTTTCGGATCAAAATTTCATAATGAAATCATTTCCACATATTGTTCTTGAAATTCTGTGGTTATTTTACACTTTGCACAAACTTTGCTTCCACTGACCGCTCATAGGTAGTGGTAGTGATGTGATAAGAGTTAAGTATATAGGTTCTTATCTAGCATCAAAGTTAATTAAGTTGAAAGTTATTGAAGCACAAAAAAGTATTCATAAATGCCTCTTGCCTGTTGAACGAAAGCGACAAAATGAAAAGGAGGAAGAGAAAAAAAGGTTTTTTTTGTATAAAAGCTTCATCAAGCGTTGTTTTAACCCTTTCACCTGTGAAAGAAAAATTGATTGCTCTTTTCTTTATATGCTTCACTATATATGTATGCCGATGTTACCGCTTCCTTCTCACTCGGGCATTTTTTGCTTTTTTTTTATTTGTTTAGGCTCCCATCACCTTTTGCTTGTTCAACAATCGATCGAATTTATTGATGGCCGCGTTGAAACATTGGACGAAGATATTTAAAATGAATTTTTCACATCTTTTTCCTAACGCTCGCACACACTCACGCTCATATATACTTTTCTCATCTTCTCTCCTCACTTTTTCTCATTTCAAGATTGAGTGCGCAAAATACTTCACATCTCACTTTTAATCTTGTTAACATTTTTATTTTATCACTGTTCATTGAGTTGTTGAAGAAATTCATAGTCATTTTAGGCGTGAATCAGAGTTTCGTTTAAAAGCGTTTTGGCTGTCTGGAAAATTCAATGAATTTTTTATTCTTATAAATGTGAGAAAAAATCTGCGCACAGGCAGCTATCGACCAAAACATCACATTTTCTTTCATCACCTTGCTTGCTCTCATTACACGGTAAAACTTTACTATGTTATATATTTTCACAGAGCAAGCAATAGCCCTATGACCTATAAAGTTTGACTTTTTATGTACTTCCTCTACACAATTTTACGCTGCTGTCATCAACATTGCTATAAAATTATGATATTTATCGATTTATGTCGTGAAGCAACCTATCAACCTCACACCAATCCAACTGGATTTACTATTATTCCACGTCTCTCGATTTATCTGTATAGATAAACTTCAATTTCCAGCATACAGTCATAAAAATTCAGGTAGAATGAAGCAAAATCTATTTTGCGTCGGATCCAATTTGTATCCCTCTCTTTTGCATTTTTTGTATGAATGTTTTGCAAGTTATAGCAACAAAGATCACAAAACGGGAAAGATGAAAATGGCGATAAAAATATCATTCGAGACTACAGCTTGTAGTGTAATGCTAAAGTAAAAATATGAAAATTTTCATTGTGATTCGATTTGCATTTTTTTCAATACGAATTGTTCTCTGAATTTCATCAAAATTCTTCCCTCATAATAATCGGGTCATGAATATCAATTAATTTTTGACCTTTGCACTCTATGAAAGTTTCACAATCTTCTTTCACTATATGTAGTAAGCACGAGCAACCATAATATTGTGTTGAAAAATGCAAACCATTTTGCATCATTCAAGAGCAACACTTGAGAGTTGTCAAAAGCCTGAAAACTTGAACGTTATTAAATATGAATTCGTTTAAATGCTTCTCGTTTTTTCTTTTGATGCTTTTTTACTCTTTTCACCTGCGCTTGTTTGAGGTGAAAAAAACATGCCGGAAAAATATTTATGTAAAATTGTGGTATAAGGCGTCTTTTCATTATAGAAATACACAATTGCAGTAATCCGAAATTTAAAAAATCAGTAATATTAATCGTCAGTAACGTGTTAATAGCGCATTTTTCTGTTACAAATCAATGTTTTCTTGTATAACTGAATCTAATAAAAATTTAATTAAATTGATGCCAGGGGAAAATCAGCTCTGACGAAAGAAATTTTTTTTTTCGTTTTTCTTTCGCTACTTTTCGTCATTTCGTTATTTTCGTTATTTTCGTCATTTTCGTAATTGTTTATAAACAAAAATTTTATAAAGAAAATTGAATTTAAACGAGTATGCCAGTACTTATACCACTTAGATTATATCAATACAACACTAAAAAATTGTTCTGATTACATTAGAAGAGCCAAAATGTTGAAATTGCAAAGAAAATCTGAACAATTTTTTTAGCAGTTTTTCGCTATTTTTTTTTCATTGTTTGTAAACAAACAAAATTTTCGATGCAAAATTTTTGTCAATTTCTAAGCTTCTATTGTAGTAGAAACGCTTCAGCAATGTTTATAATTGATATTTTTAGTGAAATGAGACGTTTTCATTATGAAATAAAAGAGAAATTTTAAATTTTAGATAATATTTTTTGCAAGGTAGCCACAGTGGGCCAGGAATTATAAAATTTGGAAAAAAATCTGAAACTTTCACAGCTTGTAAAGCCTTTTAAGACCGACATTTTGCACTTTATTTTATAAAATTTGAACTTACCGTTTACGAGATATGACCATTTTTGTGTTCGAGGAAAGTAAAAT
>JACWBX010002922.1:0-17912 GCA_014622435.1 Polypedilum pembai
TTCAAGGAAGCTTCTGAAATCTAGCTTTAACTTAGTACACACACAGAAATTCTAATTGCTGTAATCAAATTGAAAAGCTGACAACTAAACATGTAGTTTTGCAACTCAACTTTGTTTTATCATTTGTATTTAAGGTAAAGCCTCTGTTTCTAAAAACGAATTAGCTAACTCTGTTATTTGTAACAAACACTGATCTGGGCGCCAAAAATGCGCTAAAGTACACCAATCCGCAATTGAGTACTTTCACCAATTTTTTTAATTTTTTCTCAAGGCTTGTGAGCTCGTTTGCTGATTGTTTGAAAAAAAAAATTTAGTTGGAACTTTACTTGCTTTAATTTAGAAAAATTTTAATTTCATAAAACTGTTAAATTATCAAGTTTGTAAATATTTTATTAAAAGCAAATATTCTTAGAGTTGAAAGTCGAAAATTTAAAATATTCGAAATTTGAATTTATTTTTACTAAAATTTTCATAAAATTAAACTCAAGCAAAGTGAAAGCAATTCTAGAAAAATTTAAAAAAGGATTTCATCATGAATAATTTGATAGATTATACGCATTTACCTTTATTTTGGTAGCTTATGAAGTAAATAAAAGTTTGAAAGGTATTTTTCACCATCATTGATGATAGTCGTGGTCAATGGAAAACAAGTTGAACCCCAAGAAAGTTTTATGAGTTTGTTTATTGTTTTGATAGTAAAAAATTATTTTTACGATAAAAGAATATGTTTGAGTAAAAATAGTTTAAGCAGGAACTGACCTTGTTAACTTTGCATGCTAAGGTAATAGATTTAAATTATTCATATGCTTTAAAACTTGCAGCAATTTGTGTCTTGATGTGAAAATTACACAAAGTCATGAAAAATTCATCAATCATTATTAAAATAATTTAAATTTCACATTTTAGCACATAATAATTTTTTATTTAAATAAAAAATTCATCTACGATTATTTCTTTCACGAATTCTTGATCGAGTGTTGTTTGATGGTCCAGATTCCCAATCAGTTCCCTGTAAAATATTCTCATCCTGAATTTGTCCCAATCTTATCATTGTTAAATAATCAATCTGTTCATCGGAAGCTGTAAATCAAATAATTTCAATTTTGATCGATAAAAATTTAAAATTCCAATCACTCACTGTAGACATTGGATTCTTTTAATTGATGTCTGCACAGTGGACATGATGGATGAAGCTTAAGCCATGGGAAAATGCAATTCTCATGAAAAGCATGTGTGCAAGGTAACATTCGAATTTTTCCTTCATTGATATCAGATTTGCAAATGGAACAATTTTGATCGGGAACATTTAGGAGAATTGTCAGCGATTCAAGTTCAACATCAGTCATTTGTGTTTGATTAGAATTTATAAAACTCATTTTAAATTTAGAACAAACAAAAGCTTTGAAATATAAAAATTAAATAAGAAAATTTAAAGCAAAGATTACTCAGATTAAAAACTTGACCCAAATTTTTTCTTTCTCAATCAATTTAATTTTTCCATTATAATTCATTTCTTTTGTAAATTACATTACTTGCATGAATAATTCTATTATTATTTGCTCTCTTTTTCTCATTAATTTCCAATTTCTATTCTTTATCTTGTTTCCGGCAGTTAAAGCAAAAAAAAGAGAGAATAAAAGAAAGAAGGGAAAAAAAGTTAATGTGATTAAAAATTAAAGCTCATTATGAAAGTTTTATTCTTTTTATTCTGCTATTGGTGTTTGAAAGATGAATAAAAAGAGCCGTTAGGAAAATGAGACAGAAAGATGAATAAATTGAGATTTGTTACGAAAGAAAAATCTTGTTATAGAGAATTTAATTTTGGAAATTAAAAACAAGAAATTTTATTGTAGAAAATTTTAAAACAAATTTCCATATGAAAGTTGATTGTAAGAAATATTTGAGGATTTTTACAAATTTATTACAGATTTATTTTCTTTCTTTTTTAATCAAATAAATTTCAATTTATTAAGACTTTTCTCAACAGAAAACAGACAAAAACTTTTTTTCTTTCAATAACTTCGATTGTATTTTACTATTTTTTCAACTGCACTTTTGCAAAAAGCAAAATTTCTGCTTTTCTTTAAATCAATTAATTGAATTTTTTCTTTCGATATAAAATTATTATCCTCTCATTCATAACATTTTAAACCAGAAGAAAATTTTTATAGAGAAAAAAAGTATGAATCGTAAAATATTATCTGCTTTATGTAAGTACAATATGAAATTTTTTCTTTTATAATTTTTAGTAAATGTGAGAAATTTTTATGATTCCTGCAAATGTCTGCGTAATAAAACTCTTTTTGTATTTAAATTTTTTCTTAAAAACTATTTAAATATTCTATTTTCCTCTTTCAATATTCATCAAAAAAGAGCTTTCAAAAGAAAAATGAAATGCAGTGAAAAAGTTGCTTTTATAAAATAATTCCTCATTTTTTTAGCTCTCTTCATAGTGCTTTTATTCAAAAATTCATAAAAGAATTTTATTAAAAAAAAGTTCTCGTCAAGTGACATTTTGAGTGACAAAAAATTGCAGAATGTAAAAGAAAAGAAAAGAAATAAATTTTTAAAAACTATACATTGAAATTTTGAGCATTTAAACGATGACAACTTTGAATTTTTTCAGTGCAGTTTTTTTTCTTTTCTATATGTAAAAAGACTTTGTTTTAAATTTAACTTTCATTTACTTACTTGGAAAAATTTTGAATTTAACTATAAACAAAAATCTGTTTTTAATATAATAAGGAAAGTTCCTTGTTTCGAATGAAAATATTTATTTGAAAAATAGGAATGAAAAATTCAAGTTCAATGTTATTAAGTCAAAGAATAAATATACTTGGATTAACTTCAGGAACTCCTTTTCATGGTTTTCAATTAGATATTCTGGTAACATCTATTGTCTCTTCAACGTTTTTTAATTTGATTCTTCTTGCTTCAGTGATGCTCCAAAAGTATTTTATTTTTTTAATGAAATTTTCTACTGAATATTTGAAAAATTAGAAAATAAATGAAATTTAAAATTTAGATGTATGATAATTTTACTGTTTCTTAAAACCTCATGTGACAAGAAAGATATTGAATAATTCTAAGAATAAATTTTTTGACAATTGCTGTTATTCGAATATTCTGCAAAAAATTTATTCATTGTGTTTACCTTCGTGTTCAATTCCCCTAAAAACATGCGAAATTTATGGCAGGAGAATTGTCGCTGTTGCTACTTGCTGAAAGTTACTTTATGAATTATTCACATTTCAAACGAGAGAGAAAGGCAAGCAAAAGCGAAGCAACAATGTTGTCGTGAAGAAAAGTTTCTTGTTCTTGTGAAATTCGAGTAAAATTTGCATGGATTTATGTGTATTTCAGGGTTAGTTGAGTACTTTAAAAAGAAAAGAAGTAAGAAGGACCAAAAAACGTGAAACAAAAAAAGAGTAAATTATACATTTGAAACGACAATAATTATGAACTGTCAAGAAAGAAACTGAAACAAAAAAAAAATCTTTTCTCTGCAATTTTATGTGGATGCAGAAAGACTTTTTTGTTTTGTTGTCTTTTTGTCTGGTAATTGGAAAGGAAATTTCATTTAAAGTCTTTATTTTTTTCTTTCATAAAAGTGCCTTCATTTATTCCTTTTTTTATTATTTGTTTTCTTTTTATAAACAAATTTATTCCATCCTGTTAGCTTTTATTGAAAAATAAGCTTTTGATTTACTTCCTTTTACCCTTCATTTATGCAATAATCGAATTTCTACAAAAATTTATTTTTTACATTTTTGATTTAGAAAAACCGTTAAAGCTCTAATAATGTTTGAATTTTGAAAATAAATTTAAAATTCAGTAAACCGTTATTTTCAAAAAATGATTTTTCAACTTTTTGTTACTTATTTATATTGATACTTCTAAGAGTCTAAATTTAGTTAAAAAAGTCCTTTTCTCTCTTTTTGTGAGCTTAAAAAGCTTTTAAATGTAAATAAAATTTTACTTATTTTTCTAAGTCTTGTTTTTTGTTTACAATTTTCTTTCGTGAGAAAAAGAAGTCGTAAAAATCGACATAATGAAAAAGAGAGCGAATAAATCGTTTGACATGTCAATCTTGAGTGAAGAAAAATATAAAAATAAATCCGGCACTCATGTTGCAAATTGAAAAATGTTATCCAAACAACATCATGAAGCGAAGTGGACTGAAGAGAGTGAATTTTGCTTTGAGCAATATTTTGTGATAAGTAAATATTGAAATATTTATAAGATGAACTTTTTCGTATTGAAAATTTTTCATCTAAAGCGCAATGGAAAATTCTCGACATACTCATTTGACGAAGTGCATTGAAATGCAAACGAAATCAAGATAAGAAAAATCAACAAAAGTTTATTTTTTTTCTAATCTATCCGGAAGATATTTTATATTATATCTGACTAGCTCTATAGAGCTAAAAAAATGCGACAACGTTAGATGTATTCAAGAAAAAATTTATGTATTTTTATTTCTGTTCTTCTATAGCATATAGCATAAAAAACAACAGCAGCGATGACATAAGCATAAACTTTTGCCGTTCAGAGAAATATATATTCAATCGAATTGAAAATAAATTAGGAAATTTGAAAAATTCTGATCGAAAAATTTCAATGATTAAAAGCGCATTTTTTGAAGAATAACGTATTCTGAAAATTTAAATATTAAAAATAACTGATGAAAATAAAATGTTTCTAAAATATTCAAACATGAATTACAAAAGTGACATCCTTAATATTTTTTTAGATAAAAACTGTGTACGCATACCTAGAGAGGATGAAATTGAATAACTCTCTCATCTCATCTCCCATTGCCTATCATAAAGTTTTACAGCTGATTCATCCGACATCGAGTAGCGGTGCTTGTATCCTCTTATCCATGAATGAGTTCAGTATGGACACGAGCAAATAAAAAAAATATAGGCGAAAGAGATGAATTTTTCTTCCGCTCTTTGTATTTGTGGAATTAAATGTTTACCAAACGAGAGAGAAATTTTTTATTGATATTGATGAAATCCGTAAGTGAGCTTGAGTTAAGTGTATTGCATTAAATTTCATCGCATTTTTCTACCCTGAGCAACATTAAATTAAGCCTACATGCAATGCCTCATAAAATGTGCATTAAACTAATTATTTAAATGACTCACGCTTGTACAAATAATGACATTTTAAAAGTTTAATGTACATCATGCACGAGAAATTGCATAAATCTTTTTTCATCCTCTTTTTTTTTGTTTCCACTCATTATAAAGCACTTAAAATCTTTTTGAAAGAGTTATAAAGAGTGAGCTTTTTATTTTATGAAAATGTGGTAGGAAGTGGTATAATAAATAGTAAAATGCATTAAATGTTTTGGGAAAATAAATTTTAAGTGCAATTTATCACATTTTAAACAGTAGTTGTAGTAAATCACTAATTTTTTAAAAGATTTTATTAATTTATTTGGTTTTCAGAAAATTTTGTCATGTTTATTTAATATTTAGGACTTACACAAAATTTCAATCATAATTAAATTTTTAGCTAATGATTCAAATAATGGACAATTAAATAGTTTAATTTAAAATTGATTTGATTTTTAAGAAAATTAACCACTTATCTCCAGTAAATTTATTATCGTTGGCCTTAAAACAAAGATTTAAAAAAATAAAATTGAAGTGTTAAAACTTTTTATAGACTTGAAAAATAAAAAATTTTATTTCTCCATAAAAGGCAGAAGTGAACACACAAAAAAGAGAAAGAAAGATCAAATGAAGATCAACGTGTGTCCACGCCTGGCATAAAAGTCAAATTGAAGTCAAGTCAACTTGATTTACAAGTAAAGCAAAAAATCACTTATAGTGACTCAAAAAATTTGATAATTGAGATAAAACTTTGACAAAACTTTGTGTTTTGATGATCTTTATTAAATAAAATTTCATTTTATGCATTAGAGTAAATACTTTTTCCACAGAATGTCATTTAAATCAAGTTAAATGAAAAATTCATTTCTCTGCTAAAATTATTTAAAAGCTTTTTCTTTAAAACTTTAAAGCAAAGTATGGAAAATTTTCTCATTCATTAACAAGATAATAAATAATCCAAAAGGTAGCTCATGAAAGTCATTAAATCTCTATTCACTCGCAATTATTATCAAGCTTTTCTATAATTTGCACCTGACTTTTACAACAAATCACCTGAAAAATTACTCTTACTTAAGTAGTAAATTGCTTTTTTTCTCACAGTTTGTTGTTTCCTTTTTTATAGAACATTCTACTCAAAAGTTTACATTTTTATCTTGTCTGTAAACATTGTTGTGCCATTTATCTACTGAACATGTATGCAATTGCAAAAGTGTAAACTTTTAATCGAAAACACGAAACTGCAAATTTTAAAGTTTTTATGCTGAAAAAAAAAAACAAACACTGTGAAGAAGAGGGTTAATAAACTTTTTTTTTCACTGAATATTTATTTTTCTTCTTTTGATAATATTTTTTTCTTGTTTTTGTTTTGTTTTTTGTTGTGTGTGTTAAAGTATATTGCATTATAACTTTTTCCATCTGTTTCCTATTAATTTGTAATTTATCTGTACAAGAAAGAAAATCTTCATTATTTATTCATATATCGATGGAAGTTGGCTTCATACAGCTTTATAAGTACATTATACATACATTCAATAACTATAAATATACAATTTTGTGAGTTTCCTCTTTTTCTCTACTTAAGCATTCATTTTTTGATATTTCTTTTTCTCTATTTACAAGATAAATTCAAATCTAAAACGATTTTGAATGTTTTTTATTTACAAATTTTTACTTAATTTTATTTTTCATTTCTTCTAAGAATTGTCAATTAATCTGCAGATTTTTTAATTGGCAATTCATTTCAAACGTAATTCAGCTTCAATACTTTTTTATTGCAGTCTTTTGAACTCAATATTAAAGCTGCATTTCGTTTTCTTCTCTGTATACATTCCTTTAACTAAATTCATTAATTTATTTAAAATTTGAAGAGAATAAAAAGAAATTTAGCCTAGTTTTGTAGAATTTTTAAACTTAAAAATCAAATTTATTTAAATAAACTTTTCAAAATTTCTAATTGAAAATTTTACTAATTTTTCTCAAGCTCATTTCATCTATAAATCAAAAACTTTCTTCAAATCATTCAATTCTTTCTCTGTGACTATAAAAAGAGAATGAATTGAAATTGAGAATGAAAGTTTATCTTCTCTACATCAACAGTACCAGAATAGAAGAGTTAAAAGTGTTCTACTTTTTTCTTTATCGTTTTGCAATTTATTGCCATCAATCGTAATTGATTGAAAGACGATGTTGTTAAAAGTGCATTCAATGGAAAGATTTATTGAATAAAAAATTGAGTTAGAAGACTTTAATGGCTGAGATAAATTGAAAAGTTTTCTTTTTTTATATTGTTGAGCAAAATTGCATTTTTTTGTGTTTGATTGATTTGAATTGAATAAAAAAAATCTAAATAAATCTTCACTTTATTATCATTCTTTTCTTATCAAACTATTTTTTTTTTCTTGTAATTTAAAGCGTTTTCAATTTCATTTATTATGGAGCATAGAGGCTTCGGCCATGACACAGCATCATGAAATGATTGAAGAAAAAGGGTTCAGCTGTCAAATTTTCTCACTCATTCATTTGATTAATAATTTATATCTACTTTCTTTGGTTTTGTTTTTGTTGTGTGAAGAGTAAAAATTTAGAAATTTTCTGACCCATTTCAAAATATTTTTCATGTTTAGCATGCAGTTCAAAAATTAAGAAGAAGAAATTTCATTTTTATATTAAATAAATTTTACATTCTTTTGTGCACAAGAAGAAGAATGTAAAATTTAGTTTTCAAATCACACACACAAATTTGTAGATTTTATTTGTTTAACTAATTTAATATGCCAAAAACGTTCAATGTTTTTGTGTTTGTTTGTGTCCCAAATGATTTTCATTTTTGATTCAATTCGCGTTCTTTTCGACTCTCGTTTTTCTCTTCTTAATTTTCTTTAAAATTGATTTTTAAAAAAAAATTATTTTTAAATGGAATTTTTTATTCTTCACACAAAGATACATACAATTTTTTAAGGGGGCTCAATTTTGGTTGTTTTCCATCATTTGAATTTTTTTATTTCAAATGTTCTACATCAACTTTTTCTTCAATCATTTCACACTTTATTTTTCAATTTTTTTTTCTCTCTGGCTTTTTGGCCTCTAATTACACGTTTTTTTCCATCTTTTTCTTCAAAAAAACATTTTTTTCCCTATTATTCAAATAAAGAATTTTTTAGCATTTACAACAGTTTTTTTATATTGATTATATTCAACTCTCATGCTGAAGTGGAAGTCGGAAAAAAAAGAAGGAGACGGAAGAGAGGAATTAAATAAAATTAAATTAGCGTGAAATATGCAGACAGCTTATGGTGAATGTTTCGAAAGTATTTTTTAAACAAATTTAATTATTTATTTGAGATTTGAATTGGGAGCGAGGTAGAGAGAAAAGCCATGGAAATTAGATTAATAAAAATAAATGAAATTGAATTGGATTTGATGAATTATTTTGAAATAATTTTCTATGAAATTTAAAAAATTAGTTTGTTTACTATTAAGCATTAAAATAATGATACAACAAATTTTTCGAAATATAAAATTTTAGATCATATCAAAACAACTTTTTTGCATTCAAAATAAAATTTTTCGTTAAAATAAGCTAAAAATAAATTCAAATTTCAATTAACCGTTAAAACAAATTTTTCCATATATAAAAATAGCGTAATAAATTTTAATAAAAGCACATCTCAATAAACAAATTTTTTTCGCATAGATTGAATTTTTGAAGCAAGTGATCTCATCAAAAAAAGACACTCGACTACACAATAATTCTCTAGTGTAAACAGCTACTTCAATAGCAACAGAAGAAGCCTATTTTTCTCTCATATCACATCTCACTTCGTATGGCAATCAATCAGCAAACATATACCACTAAATGGGACTGTGTCAACATCAGCAAGGTACCGCAGTGAAAATTTCATTTCATCAGCAACAGCAGCAACAAAGTTGTAATGTTATTAAGCGAAACATATATAAACAGAAACTTTCATTTCTATGCAATTTAGTTTTAGATCCCTCGTCATCATCATCATCATCATCTTTTTCCTCATTCACTGTGTGTATTTAATACTTCCTCATGTCTCTGCTGCTATTGCTGCTCTTGCCTTCGTCATATTTACTTCCCTCATATATGTTCATCATATCATATCATTTCATTTCATGAAAGCACGTTCGCAACATATAAATGTGTACAACCTAATAATTTTCTCTTCCTTTTTTTCTTTTGCTCTTTTTCTCTCTCTTTTGCTTTTCACATAAATTCATATTTTCACTTCTTATTATCACTCATATTCGTATTTGAATGTTTATTGTGTGAGGTTATGGCTTTAAATGGTATTTAAAGTTGTTTATTTTTCTAGAAATTTCGAGAAATAATTGAATATCCTGAAGATATTAGTTTGAAAGTTTTAAATTGTTTAAAGTGAATTATTTGAAGAGATTTCTACGAAATTGTAAAATTATAGAAAGTTTAAAGATATTTTTTGTAAAAACTTGATTGGTAAATAATTTTGTAGAATTTTAAATACAAAAAATAATTTTGAATTGAAATTTCATATAAAAGCAATTTTAATAATTTCATTTATTCAAAAAAATATCTTAAATCAAGCTTATAAGAACTCAATAAAACATTTACGCTTATCTTCAAGGCTAAGAAAATCCTTTACACACTCACAATCAATAACAAAAAGCTTAAATGCTTTCACATGAAATTCTTTCTTTCAGCTTTGAAGGTTAAATTCATGTGGATTTCTGTTTTTCGATGGAATGTGTTGATTGCTTTTATTTCTAAAAGATTTTCTAAATAAATTCCTTCTTGTTTTATTGGATTTTGTACAAAAGATGAACAGAAATATTACAGAAAATTGAATATAATGAAGACTTTGAATTTAATTAAAACCAAAATCTTATGAGAATTAAAAAATTTTCACCAAAATTTAATGAAAGTCAAAGAAGAAATTTTACAAGAGCAAGAAAATTCTGTCTGACATTTCATGTCATGTCGTAAAATTGATGATTGAAGAAATGTCTAAAATCTCATGAGGAAAAATTTTTCTTAAACCAAATTTTCATCACATCTATACACCGAAATGTGAATAAATTGATTGAAAAATGACAACGTCAGAGATTTCTTATAATTTTTTTTTGTTATGAGTAAAATTTGAGATTAGTACTGGGACCTTGAGACTAAAGCTGCATCTTCACTTTCTCAAGAGTGCTTTTTAATCCTTTAACCTACCTCTCATTACTCATTTCTTCTCTTCTTGCTTACACATACGCGCATGTTGCAAACAATCAATCATGTCAGCAGTAAATAAAGTAATTTTACTTAATGCTGAGTTATGCCATAATTATTTCTTTATGCTTGATGGATTAAGAAATTAAATATCATGCCACGCTCATACATATTGATTTGAAGGCGGGGATGAAAATTTTTCGCTATTGATTTTCATATGTTGTTGTTTTGCGGAAAGGATTGTAAACGACAGTTCAGGAAATTGTGATTTTCAATGCGAAATTAATTTTTTTAGTGAAATGATAACATTTTTTAGAAAATTTGAAAAAATTAAGTTAATTTCAATTTGTTCGGTAACTGTTCATCGTTCAATTAAGACACTAAGTTTTTCTATTCACCAGTAAGAGGAAAGGTAGAAGAAAAAAATCTTTTACCTCTAAAACGTTTAAAATATCAACAGAAATCAATTTAGTTTCACAGATAATTTCATTTCCTTGTCATTTTTCTAGAGAACTAACTTCAAAAATTACATTGAAAAAGAAAACTAAAACCAGATGACACTTAATCTCTGGTAATTTAAAAAAGTGAGCTTTTTTGATTATTGAGAAAATTGAATAAAGTTTGCATAAAATTGATATTTAAGTTGAAATTAATAGTTTTCAAAATGAATTCAAAAAACAAAATAAACCAGAAAACTTGACATAAACAAATAATTTATGAGAAATAAAAATCGAAAGCGAGCAAGCGAGTGAAAAAAATCTGGTTATAAAATATTTATCATCGTGATATTTCAATAGAGAGAAAGAGAAAGGGGAAAAAATTTCAGCTGGCTAAATGTAAAATGTATGTATGATAATGGGGTAAAAAGGAGATGAGTATGGGAGAGAAGGGGGATAATAGGCAACGATATATGTACATAGGAAGAATAAAAAGTGCTTGGAAGAGCGATAACATTCAACAGTTGAATAATATATATGTATGAATGCGTGTAGATTCAGAAATTCAACAGAGAGCTTTTTTTGAATTTTTTCTTCTCTTTTTTTTGGCACGTGAAAATTTTTTCTAATAATAAATCTCGCATCCTAAAATATTTTCTAATCATAAATTTTACTTATTCTTTTTTTTTTATCTTACAGAGAATTTTCTTTTTTGTACAGTGGTGGAATTTTTTTTTATTATATAATATAAATTTAAATTTCCTATCTTTCATTATTTCTTCTTCTTCTTCAGCAGAAGAGTTTCATCTACAGCAGCAATTTTTATTTGCTAATTTATGAGTTTGATTTTTTTCTTGTTGTCTTGTGTAATTTTTTGTGGAAAATTTTGGTTTTTTTTGTAAAGCTTTTAAGATCATAAAGTGAGTTGTAGTCATTTTTTTTTGCTTGTGAGATGAAAATAAGAAATTTTTCTGATGATACATAAGAGGTTGTTCAGATATTACGTAATACGAAATATAACCATTATTGACTTATTTGTTATCTGAGCAATCTTAAAACAAGGGATGTAAACTTTATTTAAAAAACTTTTTGCAAATTAAATTAATTTGAGATTAATCTTAAAAGTCTTGTTATACAAATCAAACTTTAGTTAAGTATTAAATTTTTAAATATATAAATTCAGACTAAAATGAATTATCAAAAAATGTTACTTTCTTATAAATCTAATTTTTCACTTTTCTTTGAACTCATCAAACTTTCACTAAGATCATTTTTGCTCCCCTCTTCATCAGCATCATCATTTTCTTTTCTTCATCTCATCATGCAACTAATTAAACTTTTTCCATTCATTTCTAAATTAGTTTTAATGGAGTTTTAATTCCTCATTAGAAGAACGATTGTTCGAGTGTAATTTTCTATGTAATTGTGCATTCATACCCGACTTTTTCACTTCAACTCCTTGCTAAGCAACAGCAACCGAGTGAGCGTGAGTGTGTGTGGAAATTTTATAGAAAAACAAAAATTCAATAAAGAAATTCATTTTGTGCGCACTATGAAGCTCTCTTGTGTAGTTGAATCCGTTTCGGTGCAATTAATCCACTCCATTATCCAATGTGCATTATTCGTTTAAATGCTTTTCGAAATTCCGGATTGAAAATGGTATAGATGACGGGATTAACGAAACTGTTCATATACCTGCGAATAACAATGAAAAGAAAATTTATGACCAAGGAAAAAGTGGTAAATGCGGCTGATTCTCACCCAAGCCATGTTGTTAGAATAAATGCAGTCACGCCAGGCTGGCAATCGTAGTTAAGCTTTGTACACATCGCATCCATGATGTTACATGTGAAGAAGGGCACCCAACATATCAGGAAGACACCTATAAGTAGATAATGTGACTTATGAATAAACGCACGTGACATGCCATCGAGGATTAGAGTGCCACTGCTGCTACTGCTGTGTGTGTATGTCACCAGAGCAAACTTTATTAAAAATTCATAGTCTGCGATGATTCCACGATAAATAAATCTTTCACTCTCTGTTTCATATCACAGCAGAGTTTATTTTATGAAAGAGACATTATTTGTCGCATTGTTAAGTTCAACTGAATAATTGCATGCATTTTGTCATTTCATGAAAGCAAACGGAATAAAATATTTTTAATTCGATTGAAATTTTTTTTAAAGTGGCAACTTGCTTGTCGTGTTTTTTGTTAAAATAAAGAGTATATAAAATGACACTTGTCTGACATAAATTGTCATGATGTTTACTTGTGGAAAAATTTAAATTATTCGTTTTGCTTTTCTGCACAAATTTATTTCATTGAAAGAGAAAAAGAAAATTTTTTAAATAAAAATTTTAATTTAATTAATCTTAATCAAGTTTCGATTCATGAATGAAAAATTTCGAAAAATAAATAAAAAGATTTTTTTGACAAAAAAATGAGGAACGCTTCACGATTTTGCGTGTCATCCTTGCGCAGGGGCCATGCTAATCTTCTCTGTATCGTTCCAATTTTAGTATATGTCCTGCCTAAGCAGGACGAAGAAATTTGGCTAAATTGCCTATATAAGCTACAAAAATTGAAAACAACGCTTGCGAAGTATATATAAAATTTGTTGAAAATTTTTAAAATTCGAATAAGCAATTGCATACTGGAGCAAAAATATTAAATTATTTCCTTCGTTACATTTTGTTATTTCATAAAAATATTGCCATTTATTTAAATCGAAAATTTATATTTTAAAATTGTTTTGAGCTTTTCATATAAACAAATAACATAAAACAGCATGTTTCTGTTGTTAAAAAAAAAGGTGTTAAATCAGCATGTCATAAAATTATCAAAAGCATTAAATTGACCTTACTGAGATCAATCTGCCAATCATACAAATACATTTAAAACGAGTGTTATAAAATTTCATTTCATTTTCTATTGAAACTCATAAAGCCTCATATGAATGAATCTTCAACTTTTGACTCAACATTTTTGTGGCATCTTGATAGCACTTCAACCTTCCATTCTACTATTTTATTTTTGCTATCTCACCTCATTCCTTCTCTTGAGTGCAATGAATGGAATTTATTCATATCTTTTTTCTACATTGCAGTTTCTTCTTAACAAGATTTTCTCTCCTGCTAAGCCATTTTCGTATCATCTTTTTAAGCTCACAATTTTTATGATAAAATTTCTTTTTTAAGTTTTTCAATAAGAAAAAATTCATTGAAATATAATGAAAATTTTAAAATATTTGAATTTAAAAAAAGTATCACAAAAATTTGAAAACATTTAGGAAAAATTTATTACAAAATTTGTTTGAAACTTACTGAATTGCAAAAATAATTGAAACAGATTAAACTCAAAACTTTTCACTGAAGCACAAATTGTCAAAAAATCATTTCACACACTTAAGAGCTTAATTTAAGATTCATTGCTTCAAGAACGTTTAAAAAATGTGCACAAGAATTTACGAAATATCTTTTACGACTTTCAACTACAATGCGATGAGCATTGACAAACAAAAGCCCATTTCAGAGTACTCTATTTCATTTTTATGAGAATGAACAACTTTTACGATATTTTTTTACTGCCGGTTTTGTCTTTTTTTCTCATTATTGTTTTAAGGCAAAGCGGAAGGTAGTGGAGTCGTTTTTGTTGTTGTATGTGACAAAATTGATTGCCTTTCGAAAATGAGGATTTTCCAATTTATTACTATGAGATTTTAAGCATTGAAATGGATAAGAATGAGCTGATAGTTACTTTGGGATTAGAAAAAGTTATAAAAATTTTGTCAAACAATTTTATGTTTTATTTTGAGAATATTAAAAAGTTTTGAAAATCACAGTTAGACTTTCTCCTTAGAATACACTGTAATTAAAAAAATTTGAGACTTTAGAACATTCCTTTATTTAATTCACAAAAAAAATCGTGCTATGCAGCTTAAATGTATAGCTTCTTGCAGAAAAATTTTTTGATTTTCCTAAAAATAATTGGAAAAATTCAAGGAGAAATAGCTTTTATTTTAGACTTCATTAGAACACGTTAAAGCATTTTGAAGTTCTTTCAAAAATTTAATCATACAAAAAATCATGAAATCGTACTTGAACGCACATAAGGGTTCTTTGAACGGAAGTTCTATCTTCTTAGAATTTTTTTTGATCTAATAAGAAGAATAAATACGACAGCCAAGTAAAATAATAAATTCAATTTTCTTATTTATCTTTTTTAACCTTCTTTCATTGTATGTTATCAATATTAAACACCTTTATTTTATACAACTCCATTTTCTCCCTTTGTGTGTTTTTCTTCTGTTTGAATAATTCATATTCCTTGCTTCTCGCTTTCATTTTCGAAATTATCCCAACCTACGTACTCAATAAATACTGAAACTGTTACAAACGCAGAATTTTTCTTGCTCAAAGGCACAAACACACATAAAGAGCAGAACAGAAGAAGTAAATTGAAGGGGAATTAAAATAAAAATATGAAAAAAATGTAAAAAGCTGCTGCTGCTGCTTTTATTCAACTTACCTAACACAATGGCGAGAGTTTTTGTTGCTTTCCGCTCCTTTTTCGCTGACGATTTTTCTCGTTTCTTCTTTGATGCCTTATTTACTTTGTAAATTGTGAACCTTTTTTTCGCATATTTTCATTTTTTTGTTGTTATGTGAATGCGCGAAAATAAAGAAAGAAAGAGAAAAGAGAAAGAAAAATTTGATTATTTGAATATCTTTATGTACATTTTTTCATTTATTCCACTTTATTATTAAATCAACTCCAGTGAGACTCTATCTATGAGTGAGTGAGAGTGAAGAAGTGAAAAAGAATGGTCATGCTGTGTGTAAAAAGATAAATAATAAGCAAGTTAACAGATGAGAAATGAAAAGTAAACTTTTTTCTTTTGGAAGAAAATTTGTTTGAATTACTTTTAATAAAGTTATGTTACTTCATTTGAAGAAATAAAATTTTACATTCACACAATTTAAATAAGCTTTTATAGTCTTCATTTTCACACATTTTATTATCTTCATTACACCATACCAAAAGTATCTTAATAATCTCATTTTGATCATTAAATCATTCTTCTAATCTTTAAAAATCATCATGAGTTAAGCTCTTTTAATAGATTTATTTTTAAGACTTTACTTGCATGACTTAAAAAGAAGAATTGAGTTTAATTTTTGTTTGATAAGATTTTGTCAAGCTTTGAAAATCTTTCTTAAGTGTTAAATATTTAACATTTTATTTAACTTAGGTCTTTGAAGCCTGAGAAATTCTTTTTATTGAATTTTGAAATTTAAATCTTATAAAAATCTTTACGAAAATTTTATTATTTTTAATGCACTTTAGTTGAAATTTTTATGTTATTTTTTTTTGACATTTTAAGCCCTAATTCATCCTCTTGTCAAAAGAATACAATCTTTTTTTACACCTTTATAAACAAAAACAACAACATCACTCATCGAAACTTCAAATAAAAAGAACAGAAAAAGTTCGAAAGATGAAAAATATGCAAATATTCACAAGAAAATTTTCTTTCCACTGTTGTTTAATATTTACATATACCATCAAAACATGAACTAGCGAATGAGAGAGTGAGGAAAACGCCACAAGAAAAAATGATAACAGATTTACATAAATATAAATAAATGGCAGCTTATGCAAATCTACAAACATAAAATATTTAATTTTATGCTATATAATGTGAAAGAATGGAGCGAAAAGAATGATCTGAATAAAAATATGATGCTACAGGTGAGAGTCAGCGAGCACTAAGGCATATATTAAATGTTTTAAAATATGGAAAATTGTTAAGTGAAAAATATGTGGGATTTTTAAAAGAGTCTTAGTGACTCAATGTTTTGAAAAATAACAAACATGGTAATGAATGTCAACAAAAAATATAACAAAAAAGTGTCAAAACGTCATTCATTCAAAGTCTCTTGCTAAGCAACACATGTCTTGGGATTCCTTTCTCTGCTGCTGCTGCCGCTTCTTCTTTTTTTATATACAAAATTATTTTTTCCTCTCTCTCTTATGATTTATTTCTCTATGGTAGAAAATAAAAATACATGAATGAACGTCAAAAGCAGACAAAAATCAATGAATTAATGAGAAACTTTTTCCTTACTTAAACTTCATAATTAATAGAAAAAAGCAAGCTTGAGAGTCATTAATTATTATGCCTCCATCATAAAAAAGAAGAAAAAAAAGTTTCTCATTTTATTTTTTCCAAAAAAAAAAATCTTCACAAGTGCCTTCTCTTGTTGTTATAACGTAAAATCAAAATAAAATTTTAATTAATTAATGACCAGCTTAATATTTTCTCTTTTGACAGTTTTTTATTATTATTTTTTGATTCAAAAGATTCTTTTATTGAAAAAACAGGGAGAAATAAAGAATTTTATAAGATTGATTACTTAATATTTTATTTTACTTTGAGTAGGAAGAAATATGAATGGAAATGATTTAGAAAAGGTCGAATTATATTATGAAAAGAACGAAAAAGGACAAAAATATTATAGAAAAAAAATTCAATTGAATCTTCTTAATTAAGCCTGATTACTTTATAATTTATTGAATCAAACAAAGTTTGGGCTAATTAGTAATATACTAAATTTCTGAAAATACTTTGATTTCATACATAGGGTATCGGCACGGATTTTCGGACAGCACCGAATTTTCAGACACTTTTTGTTTACAAATAGAAATATTATCAAATAATTCTTATGGAAGCACTTTTGCGTTCTAAGAAAAGCATTATTCGACTTATTTTAATAATATAAAAAGTATATTAGGATCCAAAGTCCCCTCGGAAAATCCGACCGAGCAGCACGTGAAATTTTTCTCGCTCGCGTAAAAATTCAATTAAATAGTTTTTTAAGCTGCAATTAAGTTTAAAAGTCGATATTTATCCGGTTGAGCAACGGGAGTATCGAGTTAGTGCGGATTTCAACGAGAAAAATTGGATTCTAGCCATTTTTCAAAATTTCAAGAAAAATTTTCTTCAAAATGGCGGAAATTTCAACGTGGAAAATCAAGATCAAAACAAACCACAAGCTGCTAGTAGTAAAAGTTCTAGCCTAATAAAAACTGTCAAGGAAGATCTTCATAGATACAATGAACTGGAAGCA
>JACWBX010002923.1:2415-16934 GCA_014622435.1 Polypedilum pembai
GCCAAAAATACTATTAAGCTTTTCTCTTCATTATTGTTTGAAAATTTTTAATTTTCGCTTCAATTATTTTAACTTAATCTATTTTTGTTTTCAACAAGGAGTGGGCATAAATAAAAATTTCATTTAAATGAAAATGAATTTATCTTCTATTATTAAAAAATTATCAAAAATCAACATAAAATTTTAATATTTATATCGTATATTGCCGAAATGATCTTTGCAATCGGTCTTAATTAAAATCTTGAGGTCATGCAAAATGTTAATCGCCACCGTGACATGAATGACATAATTTTTCAAGAAATCAAATTTTGTTATAAGGTTCAACCATCTTTATTTTTGCAATATGATGAACTCTCACTTTTTAAGCTTTTAAAACGTTTTATTATTGTTGCATTAAAGATTGCAAGGCCTAGCTTGTACCATTTTCATATTTGTTACGCATAAGGAAGCTCAGTGGTAAGCAGCGAAGAGATTAATGAGGTTGATGTTTGAACATGACATTGACAGTGAAGTTTTTGCTATGGTGAATTATGAAAAGATGAAAAGTTTCCAATTTTTTTTTGTTTAATTCAGTCAAAGTTTTATTAAAATTTATAAAATTTCATAAATATTTGGAAATTTTAAAAATTAATTTCAGCTGAATTTTCAAGTAAGATACATAGCTATCATAGTGAGAAAATTTCAACTAAAATTTTGAATTTTAACATTTATAAACAGAAATTGTTCTAGTAATCTAATTATATAACTCAAAATTGCTTCCTCAAATAATTTAAGGCAATAAAATTTACATTTTCAGGGCAGTGCACAAACTTATCTAATAATATTCTCACGTGAAATGTTTAGTTCAATACAAAACAAGTTTAATTAAAGAAATTTGTTCACTCAATTATTAAAAGCATTGTAAGCAATGAGGAAAAAATTCTATAAATTAATGTTAATTTTCAGCAAGTTCATTTAGTTATTCTAGTGAAATTGACAGAGAGAGAGTGATGTTATTATTCACAGTCATTGCAGTTTTTCTCTCAACATATTTAATGTTTAGATGGAAAAGAAGAAGATTGTATGAATTGGCTAATAAAATTCCAGGATTCAGAGGTTTGCCATTCATAGGAGAAATTCATAAATTTTCAAATCTTCAATTAATGGATTATACAAAAAAACTTATGAGCTACTGTGAAAATGAAAATAAAATAACAAAAGCTTGGTTTGGACCTTTATTAGTGATTTTAACAGAAAATGCTGACTGTATTCATACAATTTTAAATTCACCGCATGCTCTATATAAACCTTCATTATTTTACGAAGCTTTCTATATGAATCGAGGACTATTGGCTGGAAATGGTGAAGAATATGATAGACATAGAAAAATTCTCAATAAATCTTTTACTGTCAAATTAGTTCAAAAATTAGTACCAACTTTTAATGAAAAATCTAAAAAATGTCTTGAAAAATTGAAGAAAAAATTGAATTCGGATGAATTTGATGCTTTCGAATTTGTTGGAACTTGCACACTTGAGTCATTTTCAACGGGTCAATTGAATTATCATGAAGATCTTTATGATAGTAATTTTATGAAATATATTGACTTAACAAGACCATTAATTATGAAAAGAATGTTCTCACCTTGGTATAGTTTTAAGCCACTATTCAAAATGACATCATTGTGTAAACAATTGGATCATTATTTTGCTATTCTAATGGAAAATATAGAAAATGTGAAGAAATCTCATTTAAAATCTTCTGCTGGAGTTCATAAGAATATTGTCATAAATTTATTGATGGATAAAAATAATAATTTTAGTGAAGAGGAGCTGAGAGATGAAATGATTACTTTTATCTTTGCTGTAAGTTAAACTTTTAATTTTTATATTATTTCTTAAGGACAAAAACTAGCGTTCAAAATGCTTTGAAGAAAGGAATAGAAACAAATGCTTGTGATTTTATTGTTATAAATCGCCAAAAATTCTCAGAAATAAAGCGGAAAAATTGTCCCCTTTGCTTGAAATGCTTTAACGTATTTTAATGTATTCTAACGGGCCCAAAAGTGGAAGTTCTTCCTTCCTTATTATTTGTAGGTTTAAATGAATAAAATATAAATTTTGATTTTGTGGGAATAAAAATTTTGTGGAAATATTCTCTGAGCGTTTTAGTAAAATAACTTAGTTTCAATAATTTTCTAAAAAAAACAACAACAAAATGTATTTCCATATCTAAAGGTGGATACTAAAGTTTTTGATTTATATGGAAAACTTTTTTAATCTGATATAAGAAATTGAAATGAATTAAACAAAATTTTTAAAAAACAACAAAAAAATCAAACAACATTAAAAATGAAAACTTCAAAATAACTAAAATAAATTTCAAATGAAGCTGTTTGTAATTAAATCCACTTAAATTTTAATTACTCAGTTCTTAATCACGATTGAGATAAAATAAAGAAAATAAATGACAAAAATTATTGTAGGGACATGAAGCAACAGCAATTTCATTATCATCAGTCGTACTTATGCTCGCAATTCATCAAGATGTTCAAAACCGTGTAATTGAAGAAATCAATGAGATTATTGGATCGACAGAAGAAATCGATTACGAGTTACTTTCGAATCTGCCATACATGGAAATGGTCATTAAGGAATCATTAAGATTATTTCCTGCTGGTGGAATTTTGGGTCGACAAACGACAAATGAGATGGAAATTGGAGGATATGTGGTGCCCAAAGGAACTGCTTTGGTACTTTCTGTTTATGGAATGCAAAGAAGTGAGAAATATTGGGGAAAAGATGCTCATTTATTTAGACCTGATAGATTTGAGCCTGAAAATTTAAAAAATGCTCATCCTCATGCTTTTGAACCTTTTTCAGGTGAGATTTTCCAATGAAATGAAAATTAAATCTGTCTTAAAATATTTTTATTTGACAGGAGGTAAAAGAGTTTGTATAGGAATAAAATATGCAATGGCTTTTATGAAAACTTTTTTGATAAATTTTCTTAAAGCTTATAAAATTAGTTCAACATTGAAATATGAAGATTTGACATTAGATATGGTTCCAACATTGATAATTTCACAAAAATACATGATAAAAATTGAGAACAGAAAATAATTTTGAAAATGTTCAAAATGAATTTTTATACAGGAATACATTTAAGTTATTTTATGAGTAGTTGCACAATAAACATTTATGACAGCAACTAGCGAGTTAATTATAACATGGACCACAACTTAGTAATTAAACAATTTTCTTAATAAATGACTGCGTCTGTTCACTAGAAAATTTACTAAAAGCTTAATCAATGTTTTCGCATATTAATAAGACCACAGCTTTGCGATTTTGCATGTTTTAACGAGATTTTTAATTAGAAATGCAACAATGTTTTGTCATTTTATTATAATTTTATAAATAAAATTTCTAAAAAAAATTTCAACAATATAGATGAAGAATTTATGTCTACTTAAACTCATTTTTATTATCTCTTGTTTGAATATCTAATTTTAAAATGATATTATTAATTCAAATTATAGGAAATTACTGCTTACACTTGACTGTTGTTTTAATAATACACCAAAGTTTATTCTATTCACGCTTCAGGTCAAAGTTAATTATTTAAAGCTTTGTTATTCTAAATTGTTTTCAAAGTTGGTTGACTTTAAATTAAAATTTCTTTCAAATGAAAAATATTTCAAGAGAAATTTATCAGAAAAAATAAGAAATTTTTCTTTCAAAATTGTTATTTCTCTGAAAAATTTATATCAAAAAGAATTTAATTAAAAATTTAATTTGGAATATTCTTTTTTAAATAAAATTTTTCAGCACTGTCTTGCATAACTTCATCATCTTATTTTCATTCAGATATGTTAAGTTCTAAGAAATTCATTCATCATTTAAGCGCGATTCTAATTAGAATGTATTATTGCTAATTTGATGACGACAAATGCATTTATAGATTAGTAATCGACAGGTAAATGCAAATTCAAATGTTGTGTAATTATAGCTTATAAACTTCAAGTTTAAGGTAAAGAATATTTAAATATTTTTCTGTGTATGCAATATTTGACAAAAAATTACTAATTTAGAAGCAGGAAGAAATTTTTTCTTAAATTCTCTCAAATTTCTTATGAATCTGTCTCAGGGCGTAATAGGAACGAAAAAATCAACTTTTGATTATCCTCAATTATACTCACAACTATCTAATTATACAAAAAAGTCTATGCAAAAAGCTATAAGTAGTTCCGCAATTCTAAATTTGTTGTTAGTAGTTTTCGTGTCGTTGTCAAGTGAGAAAGTTTCAGAAAATGTCGGTTTTTCTGAGTTTAGTTCTCACTTTAGTTATAGTTTCAGTGATTTCTTACATAAGTTATCGATGGAAAAGAAGAAGATTTTATGAATTAGCAAGCAAAATTCCTGGGCCTGAAGGTTTACCACTTTTGGGTGAAATTCATAATTTTGCAACAGTGAATTTTAAAGATTATGCGAAAAAGTTAATGAGTTATGCTGATCCAAATAATACTTTGACAAAAGGCTGGTTTGGGCCTTTACTTATGGTCATTACTGAAGATGCTGATTGCATTCATACATTGCTCAATTCACCACATTCACTGTCAAAGCCTTGGTATTTTTACAATGCAATTTACATGGATCAAGGTTTATTAGTGACAAATGGTGAACAATATGATCGACATAGGAAAATTCTTAATAAATCTTTTGTGCCATCGATGTTGCAAATTTTTATTCCAACATTTTCTGATAAATCGCAAGTTTGTGTTGAGCAATTGGAGAAGCATTTAGATGGAATTCCTTTTGATATTTACGATTATGTAGGAACTTGCACTCTGGAAGTTTTTTGTTTTGGTCATTTGAACTATGACAGAAATTTTTATGGTAGTCACATGATTGAGTTGATTGAAGAGACAAGACCATTGGTTATGAAGAGAATGTTCTCACCGTGGTATAATTTCAAACCACTTTACAAATTAACTTCGGTTTCTCGGCAAATGGAGCATTATTATCAAGTTTTAGTTGACATTATTGAGGAAGTGAAGCAAATAAATCGTCTCTCACCTAACACAGATATGAAGGACACTGTGATAAATATTTTGATGAATTCTAAATATAAATTTGATGATGATGAAATAAGAGACGAAATAGCAACTTTCATTTTTGCTGTAAGTATTTTTTAAAGTGCAATTAAAAATTTAATTGAATACAATTAGCTTTTAAGCAAAGGAACTTGAATATATTTTGTGTTGATTTAAAAGTAACATGTGAATTTGTTAGTGAAATATATTTAAATACGGAAATTAAATTAAAAGAATTTTCATTTTTAATGTAGAACTTAAATTTGAATATTTACAGTTATTTTCAAGAATTTTCTTTGAAATTTAAAACTTCGAATTTAAAAAAAGCATCAAAAGGAACATAATTTTGTCAAAAAGATTAAAATTTAGTTTTTCTTCCGCTATTTTTGAAGTATTTGTATTATAAAGTTTTTGTAAACAAATTTTTACAACATTAAATTTAAACAAGCTTCTCAGTCGAGTAATTAAATATCAAAAAAATCCGTTGATTTTGAACATAAAATAAAAATGAACTATTTTTGAAAATCAACTTTTAATCTTCAGGGTTATGAAACAACAGCAATTGCTCTTGCATCAATATTTTTAATGCTTGCAATGCACAAAGATTGTCAACAAAAACTTATTGATGAAATTGACGAAATTTTAGCATCAGGAGATGAAATTAAAAATGAAGATTTATCAAAATTCACTTATACAGATATGGTAATTAAAGAATCTTTGAGATTATTTGGTCCAGGTGGTGCAATTGGAAGAGTTTCGACAGAAGAGATGGAATTAGGCGGCTATACAGTGCCTAAAGGAACTTGTTTTGTTTTGTCAACTTATGGAATGCACAGAAGTCCTAAATACTGGGGAAATGATGCTCATTTATTCAAACCTGAAAGATTTGAATCAGAAAGAATGAAAAATGTTCATCCTCATGCATATGCTCCATTTTCAGGTATGATTTTTAATATTTTTTGAAATTATTTAAAATTTTAAATTTTAGGAGGAAAAAGAATTTGTATTGGCTATAAATATTCAATAATTTTCATGAAAATTTTCTTAGCAAAATTCTTCAAAACTTATACAGTTGATACAAAATTGAAATATAATGAAATTTCAATAGAAATGACGCCAACAATGGTCATAGCTCAAAAATATATGGTAACACTTAAGAAGAGATAAAAATAAAAATAATCTAAGTTATTTATAAGTGTAATAAGTGAAAAATTTAAATTTTGTTGTTACGCAAATAATAATAAAAAAATCAATGATTTATAGTCGATAATAATGTTTTGACATGAGACGATTGTAAAAGTTTAGTAACCTCCCATTAAATTTCACAAATATATAGATAGAGAAAGAGACATGCCGGCGTGTAGATGTTGTTGCCACCTTATTTTTGAATATAAGCGATAATTATTATAAAATGTGTGCCTACAAACCTGCAACTTTCATCTCAAATCGAGATAAAATGTCAAATGAATGAAAATCTTTGGCTCATTGGCATTTTTATGATATTCATGACTTTTAATGAATTTAAAACAGTCGAAAAATATTTCTGTTGATAAAAATCAAATGTGACATCTTGCAATGGCCATTGTGCGACTAAGACAGTGAAATATTAGAAAAATTATTCATTTTAAACGTGATAATGACCTGCGATATGCCATGGCAATCAGATGGAACATCTTTATTGTTATCAGACGTGACATCAAGAAGAATTGCATTTAGCAATGCAAAAAAAGAGAATTGTGAAATTTTTTAACCATCAGACTCCATTGAGGTTCAACATGCTCTTTTGTATTATTTAGTCTCTCTCGGGAGAAGTTTGAAATATCAACAGCAGTAGCCAGCATACTAATGAAGTCTTTAATTTGAAAGCCTTGTTATTATTATTTTATTTCTTCGTCTTTTTCGCCTCTCTCAAGCGGCATACACAATGGCAATACACCTCTCTTTTTTATACGGTCAATGTAATATTTACAAATCATTTTTAATCGTCGTCCGGTCGCTCGCTTACTGACTGTTGCTACTATTGATGGCAAAAAATAAAATGTTTTGATAGAAGTTTTGATTTTAATAAATGAAAAATTATAGCGCATTTTATTGGTTTCTTATGAATTTATTTTGATTAAATAATTTAAATTTGTTTAAAGTTTAAAAATCAAATTTATTTTTAGCACTTTGTTCTTATGACTTAATTCAAAAGTAATTTAAATTTTTATTTAAAATTAATCAGACAGAATGCAACCAAATGTGTAAAAGAATCTTACTTCAAAGAGTTTAAAGTTAATTTTACATGAGAGGAAATGGAAATCAATAAATTAAACTCTGACAATTAATTTAAATATGATAGACGAGCTCTGACAGACCCTTTGAATTTAAGAGCAACTAATAAAGTTGAATTTGAAGTCCAATTGACAGTGGCATTTGATCGTTTGAAATTGATCTATCGGAAGTCATTAAGTCATGCATTTGTAATTGAATACAATCGTAAGTCTGTAATTATCGCATTCTTACTTAAACAAAAGCATTCAATGTCACTATTGTACAATACTTTTTTGAGTCCTTAACCGTTGTCTGATCCACTTCCATTATAATATCTTCATGAATATTCTCTTTTTGTTTGTTTTCATCATAATTTATTCTCTGCCATCTGATTTAATTTGTAAAAATAAAGCATAAAGCTGCGAAGAAAATTTATGCGAGCGACCTTGATACAAAAAATGTTGATACGGAGTTTTTACGACAGCGGTGTTGTATCAAGTGACAGAGACTCAATTCTACCGGTGGTCATATAAATCCATCCGCTATGGAGTTTTTCTTCTTCTTCTCCTCATTGTAAAATTTTATGAGCCGTAAAAAACTGTTTTTCGAATTAACGACTATCACATTGCAAAAATTGATTTAAATAGATCCAAAAAAAAAAGAAAGAAAAATCATTAATATTCATTGGAATAATAATTCAAATAATCAAAGCAATAAAAACTTTTAAATTTCATATAAGATCGACACTGACTGACTCAAGTCTAGTCATGAATGAATTGATCATATCAGATCGTTGTAGCTGTTTGAAGGTCATATATGAGACTATGTGAAAGAGCGAGAGATAATTCAACGGATTTACGATTAATGTCGATATCACTTCACTACTTGTTCCTTTAATGGGCCTGCACTGACTATCTCAACACTTTGGCCGTGACAGCACTAACATGGCATATTAATGTGCTTTTTTCTGAATCGGCCTTTGAAATTCTAATTATATGGCAACCTGCAACAAATCTGTCTCTTTATTATTATGCAAAAAATATATTTTAAACTCCATTATGAACTTTTAGTCGCGTGCACATATGAAGTGAATTTTTTTATATTGATATTTGACTGCTTTTAAGGTGGATTTTTTGGGCAAGAAATTGAGTTGAATTTGATTATAGATTGTCATATTTGAATACTTTTTTGGAATTCGTTGAAAAATTATAGATTTTAATATTTATGAGCCTTAAATTGTTGAAAAAACAATTTTTTGCATCGAAATTTTTAAAATTTACTTTTATGCAAGGGTTTTCATTTTTCGATAGCTATAAATAAAATCATTAAAAATTTTATATAAAAAAGTGAAAAATATTTTTAATTTTATCACGAGATTTATCCATAACACTGATCAAAAATTTTCAAAATCTTTCAAAAATAAGTTTTTGTTAAAATTTTTGAAACAAGTTTTTCCACTTCATAATTATTTTTATGAAAAAAACTTATGAAACCTAGAATGAAACTGCAATAATTTTCTTTGATTTGCGATAGATAGAAAATCTTTGTTAATAGTAATTTATTTAAAAGTTACAAATTTTTTAGCATAAAATCGAACTTAAATAAACGACATAAAAGCAGAAAAGACACAAAAAAACTGGAATGTGGTCGTTGGATTGCATTATGCAATTCTCTCTTTCTCTCTTTTGAAAACAATAATGTCAATAATTGAATGAAAAAATTTGTTTCTTTCAGTTTTTTTCGAAATTCAATAGCAGTTTAAATAAATGAATATTTGGGATGCTGTGTGTTGTAGTTGAGAATGATTGAGTAAGGTTTTTTGGTAAATTGATGAAAATAAATTAAAAACACTTCAATAAGGAATTAATAACAATAAATTTACAATTCTAAACTGTCAATATTTTATCATGCTCATAAATTACTGTAAAGTGCATTAATTTGCATATAGACGACCTTCTCGAATGTACTACGGCGTGCAATAGTTCCACTCACAAATTCTAATCAATGTCTCATGATCGCGGTCGCATGTAAGATGATATTTTCACAATTATAGCTCTTAATTAGATTATTGCGAGCTGTCGAACAATAAAAATAAAAAAAAATTGCATGCCATGTGCTCATATTTAGCGCTAATTTTTTTCTTCTATTTCTTAAGCAAAAAAGATTACATAAAATTGAGAGAGAAGAAAAAAAATCAATTCACACACATACAAAATATGCTTGAAACAAGCTACATAATTAAAACATTGAGACTTGCAGCAGCAACAGCAGCATGAAGCAGATATGGTGTGGCCGACTAGCTGTGCATAAATAGACAATTAAGGGGAAGAAAAAATAAATAGAGAGACGCCAATTTGGAATTATCAAATCGCAGTAATTGCGTCACGTTGTGCTGACTTTGTGTTCCGTGCAGTGTGCAAAACAATGGGATGAAGCTGCAATGAGCTTGATTCAATTGATGTATAATTAGAAGTTAACAAAAAGACAAAAGAGAGGAAAAAACAATAAAATAAGAAAAGAACTGCAATTATCTATGGTGTGCGGCTGCATTTTGCGCGTATGTATCTAAATCCACATTGGCCAACCGTTACTGTGTGTCAATTGACTTTGTTTTATTTTTCTCTCGTGCTTCAACATAATAATAGTTATAATGAGTGCATGGAAAATTAGGTGTGAAAGAAGAGAGAATTGTGTGTGAGAGTAATGTAATAGCGTGAATTTTGAAATGAACTATTTTTTTTTCCAAACTATTTTGCGTAATTTTCTTTAATTTTCTATAGTTTTATGAATTTTATAATTTTTAACGGTCATTTGTAATTTGAAAATTTTAAATCCTAATTCTTTATTTTTTTAAAAGATTTAATTTTAAACTAATAACACAGTCTAAAATATAACGTTTTATTAACATTTTTAGTTTCTTCTTGAAAATTTTTAATCAAAAATTCAAAATAGATTTAAAAATATTTTTCTAGTTTATTAACAGCAATATAGCACTACTAATTTAATTCATACACCCACATCATCAGCAATAACCACATATTAAAAATTTCAATCTCAATGACTTCACACAGTGGCTGCTGTTGCTGCTGATTTTACCTCATACATTTTTTAATTCAACACACATACACAACATTCCACAAAACCACCATGATCTTTTGAAATAATTTTCAGCAATCGTCAACTAATGAAAAAAAGATATCCATTGATGTTTCTCTTAACGATGACTTATAAGCCATATTTGAGTCTATAAAAAATATTTTTTAATTTTCAGAGAAAAATTTTTATTTTTAAAGCAATATATAGAAACAGCAGCCGGTTATTGTTGCCTTTCTCCTAATCTATTCATTCGAATCACTCATCAATGATGCGAAGAAGATTTATTGAAATAAAAATCATTGCTCAATTGACTTTTTAGCTCTCTTAATTTCAGAGGAAGTCATATGTCTAGAAATGTTAATTTGATGTTTTTATTTATTCATTCAATACGAAGATAATTTCTTTATCATGAGCTCATAAGATAACATTCATCGCTTTGTCATTGATATTTTGAATAAAATTTCGCTCGGAATTTCACATTGACCGTAATTTAATTTGGAACTATATTTCTTAAATTAAAAATTCATCCGCTGCTCCCTATAGAGATATTTCGTCAAAAACTGAAAATTTATTTAACGTCATCATCAAAATAAATTGCGGTTGAAGACCTAATTGAGTTATTTTTATATTTTTCATAATGATGATTATTCACATAAGTGTGTTTATGTTATATTGTTATATTTCAAAATATAAGCTTCACATTTTTAAAAACTTTTTTGCTCCTGATTTTATAGAACTTTACGAATTGATGTGATGATGATTAATGAAAGTAATTTGAAGGTTTGCGGTTTTGATACGGATGAGTTATGTCAATTTTATTTCAAAAGCGGCAAAACTAAAATTGAAAAATCACCGCCAACTCAATTGCAAACCTTCAAATTACTTTTATTTTATTCGTAGAGCTTTAAAAAACCAGTGACAAAAGAATTTTTCAAAATACAAAGCTTCATTTGGTGATAGTTATCAAACCAAAATCAGCGAGTTTTGCCCGTAACAAATCTGAATATAATTATGCGATAAATAAGATGTTTAATTAGAAACAATGTCTAACACATCATAAAAAATAACAAATAAAAGAGCTTTGTTTTGTGTCATCTTGCACATGAGCATAAAAAGGTATGTAAAATTTAATGTTCGCAAATTAATATTTTTGAAGTATAATAACGAGCTAATTCAATTTATCCAAAATTGTTTTCCCTATTGAACCATGAATAGTTTTTATCTAAGTTGTATATTGTGCCTTAATTTCCTAAATTTTCCTCTCGCTCATTTCGGTGCCACTCTAATCAAATGCGAACAAACAAACAGCGAATGCGAAATGCACGTGAAATTATGCAATGTGCGTTCGAAAAAAGGAAAAGAGAACGCAAATAGCGGTTGACAAGAATCATTGCCATTTATGGGGAGATTACGAACTGCAAGCTACTCATTTATGTTTCTTTTACTGCAATTAAATTAATAAGAAATGGCCCATTCAAGCTGCTGCTCTCTTTCACAATCACACTCACCGCGGATATGTGTATGAATGCCTGCAGGTGATAAAACTGTGCCATTCACCGATCATAAAAATTTGTTCGCATGAGAATTTGAGCGACATTAAAAAAAAGGATTTCGAAATTAGTTAGAGTCAAATATTGATTGGAATTATATTTATGGTCAATTTACTAATCATTAATGGTCACACGCAGAAGAACTTGCTGTTGTTAATTAACTCGTGCTGGTTCAAGCTCAGATCGTTAAATATCCATCAAGCTGTTTCCGAATCGCTTTAATTTGCATAATTTAAATTGATTTTTGATACGTTTTTGTTTCTTCTTATGTCGCGATCTTGTTTTGTCAACACATGAAGACTTGCAGTAAAATAAGTGCTCAATTAAATAGGATCAGTGCTAAGTGTGTGACTTTTAATGAACTAATTAATGGATAATTAATTTGTGTTGAAGTCATGAAACTTTTTTTTTGCAAATTTGTTGACAGTAATCAAAAGATTTTTAGTATTCATGAAATTTAAATGGATTTTATAGAATCTAAGAAATCTCTTTGTAAAATTTGTCTCGGAAGTCATTGACTATGAAAAATTCCATCCACGTGCTCTTCAAACAATTCTCTTCTCACCATCATACCATAAACAGCAGCAAATAGATGAGTGAATGTACTTGAAAAATACAGTAAACTTTTCGTGGCAGCGAATACTCTGCAATTTACAAACCGTCTCTTTGAGACACATTTCGTCACGCTTTAAGGCCAAGTGCGCTTCCACTAGCGACTAATTTCGAATGCTGCGTGTCAATTCATAAGAAAAAGAAGTTTGTGACCGGCATGCGAACTAGAGAGAGAATATTTTGTAACAGGAAGTTGCTGACAACAAATGACTCTATTTGCTGATCTCGAGAAATCGATAGCAATGCTTTGTATATGTGTGTGTGGTTGGACACTCAAGTGAGCGCGCAATTAAGTTTTTACTGAGCCATGACCGCACTTTTGACCCACATGGCATGAGAGTGTACTGTTGAGGGCTTGATAATTTGTTTCAATTCACTCCCACTTGATGTATGTATAATGCGGAAGAAAAGCTTAAAAGATTTCTAATCCCTAAACTCAGCTAGCAATTAATTTGAAAGGGCCTTGTTAATTAAAATTCAATTGCATCACTCTCTAATGCCAAATTGAATGGCCATAAAAAGTGATAATGCATTACATGATCAAAAAAGTCTTCTCACACTTTATTAAAAAGTCACACCCAACTTGCCAAGAACCAGCACCAATCAGCTATTTAAATATCAGTCAGCCTCAAAAAACTACAGTGAAAAATTTGCTTGTAAAGAAATATTAATTGATTGCATAAGACTTTGTAAATTGGTGCATGTACTCGAGCTCACAGATATTGCTCGAATTTAAATTTGCCTTGTGTATGTATTTCTACGGCAGCGTCAGTTTCAAGGTTTATGCCCAAGCTGTTTTTAGCATAATTTCTTTTGAATGATAAAATATTTTGCATTTTGTCTTTGTTTAGTTTAACAATATGATTTGATTTTTATTTAAATTCGTTTATATTTATTTCTAATATAGTACAAGCAATGAATATTGAGCATTGCTGGAATAGATTTGAAATTTTATTCAAAGTTTTAAAATCCAAGTTCAAGATTGATCTTAAGATCAATGATCAAAATTTAAATAAGTTCGTTAAAAATTTAAATAATTCAAAGAGCGTTATAAAACTTTTTATACCACTCTACTTTACATATTTTATTTGCACTCTCTGAAATTAAAAGTTGAATAGAATAAGTGTATCGATTTTGAATAATAAACGGCGTTGTAATGCAATTTGAATTGAGAAGACAAAGCGGCCTCTGCGACTTATTATTATATGAAATTTTTTTCTGTTTCTTTTCATTGATGTTTATATTGTTTGAGAGAATAAAGAGAGTGAGAGAAAGATTTGTCCCAGTAAAATTGTGCTTCATTGAAATCGAATCTTTTACGATTTATTAAATTGTTATTGTATTTTGATGAAATATGAATGAGTTGTTGTTTCTCTCAAAAATAAAAAAGAAGAAGCTTTCATCATTTTCTGTTATTCATATGGAGTGAAGATTTGTTAATTTGTGATTATGATGATTTACTGTTTTACACTTCTTTTAATTGATCGTGATGTAATGTAATAATTAAAGGAGAGAAATTAATCAATTTGAAAATTGTAAATTTTGAAACTTTTATTGATAAAAATGTTGAAGTTTTTTATTAGACACAGAAAAATAATATTTTTATGGTTTGATATTCAATCAGAGTTCAAGAACTGTCAAATGTTTATCACATTTATTGATTATATTAAGTCACCACTATCAAAAACATGTTGCTGCACAATCTGAATTAAAATTTGCTTCTGCTTGAACTTTTGTCTCACAACTTTGTAGTAATGTATTTATTAGTAAAGCTTTTTGCACGAAATAATATGAACCTAAAAAGAAGACATAATAAACATAAACAAAAAAGAAAGAAAATTTTAATAATTTAATTTGGACAAAACAACAAAAAGTTTCATTGATAAAAGAATATAAAAGTTTAAAAAACTTTACTGGGCAAATAAACTAAATCA
>JACWBX010002924.1:0-16144 GCA_014622435.1 Polypedilum pembai
ATGTTGCCGATCAAAGAAGGTTAGCCACAACTGAAATAAAATATCAATGATTTTTCAAAAAAAATTATATCAAACTTGTTGTAGCTAAAAAAGCTTTACTCGGGATGAGTTAAATTTGAATTTAATTCAGAATTTTATGTTTTTAAAAGAATTATATAAATGCTTTACAAAATTTAATCTTTTTTGACTTTTGACTTTTCCTATCAAAAAATTTATACAACATTGTAAAAGTTTTGCATGATAAATAATCTGAACACATTTGATTATATTTAAATAAATGCGCATATACTTGACTATATGCATGCAAGTCTAAACAATACAGAGCTTGTTTAATGTTTGCAAAATCTAGAAATTTTAATTTTATTTACGAAATAGATCAATGAAAATTTTTCTCTCATCAATCAAAGTTAACGAATGATGTTTTCTCCAAAAAAAAATTATGAATTTATATTTATTGAATAATTGATTATTGTCTATGTAAGAAATTCCGAAAATTCATGTTCCTTGTGGAATGAGAAATAATTGAAAACTTCCAAAGAATAAAAATTTTAAAAAAAAACTTTTGAAATTATATAACAAAAATTTATTTCTAAATTTAACAGTCAAAAAATATTTTTAAACAATTCTTCATGCTCCCTCTATCGAATTTTCTCTTAAACCTTCAAGCACATGTTCGCTAGCCGACTTCACATTTTTTCTTTTCCATCACCAACACATTTAAAATTTCTCTCATTTTCATTTAATCCGAACATTTTTTTCCCATTAAACAACAACAAAGAAGCAGTAGAATTTTCTAATCCGACCTCAAAAGCAATAAAAATTGTCATTTTACGTTTTGCGTTTCATGTAAAAACATTTACAAAAACAATTGAGACCTTTAAGAGTGCAATAAAGCACACCATAATTAAGTGACGAGAAAAATTGAGAGAAAATTTTTCTGTGTTTATTTTTTATAACTTGAGAATAAGAAAAAGAAGCAAAATAAAAAATTGAGAGAACGCAAAAGAGAGAGAAACAAGGAAGAAAAAATTTTCAGTGTGTGCGGCCATTTGTTGAAAAAAAGAGAGACAGTTTCATTCCCGTGCCCGTAGCTCACGCAGCACAACACAAAAATTACTCGCGAATAATTTCGGGGTGACATTAAAGCGTTAAAAAAGAGATTGAAAAAGGCAAGCAAGCAAATCCATCGTAGCGACCCACAACAGTGACCACGATGGAGAATTCTTATGGCATTGGCATAGCAAATCGCTATGACCTGTTCTATGGACAGGAAGACGCAGCTGACTCATTTGAGACGGTGATAACGAGGAAGAAGAAGGATAAGGCAAAGGAGGCTTTGACAGGTGCAACTATAACGCCAGCTGCTCCCAAGTCAGCTGAAAAGGAGAACAAAGTGCAGGCAAAGCCTCAATCACAACAACAGCCACTCAAGGCACAACCACAAAAGGATCAAAAACGCGGAATTAAGGAACAAAATAACACCGGTATTGGCAAAAAGGATGGTGAGTTAATGCATATAGTGATAAGGAAGTGAGTCATGTAAATGTCGTGAATATTTGAGATTGATTTGCGAGCATTCTCCTGTCCAAATTTAGATTTTTCTAAATTTTCACAAAAAATGTGCTTTTCGGAGCGCCGCAGTTGAAGAGAAAAAAAAAATTTATGTAAAAATTCTTTCATGGTGTTTGTTGTAAAATTCTTCATAGTGTTTGTAATTTTTCATGTTGTTAAAAATATTGAAAAAATTTAAAATTAATTTTCTAAAAATTTCGATTCAAAAACTACAAAAAAGTTTAAAAATTTCTAAAAAATGTCAAATTTACGTCGAATTTATTAGAAAATTTATTAGATCAACATTTAAGGTGTGTTTGTGTGCGCTTCATTTTTGCGCCGCCGCAAAAAACCTTTTCACCAATACACATGTAAAAGTTTATGAAAATTTAACCAAAAAATTCTTTTCAAATTTTTAAACTTTCAAGAATGATGAAAAATTTTATAAGGAAAATTTTTGAACTTTCTTTCAGTAGTAAAATTTCATAAACAAATTATAAATTGTCAGCAAAAGTAAATTTCAAGTTACAACTACAAATAAAGAAAACTTCAATACCTACATTGATGAAAAAAATACACAAAAAAAGAATGAGAGAAAGAGAGGAAAAAAAACTAAAAATACAAAAATGAAGAATGAGGTGACTGAGAAGTTTCTTTTGAAATGAAATAACTCGTGAGAGGTTGAAAGTTTATTCTGAAAGAATTTTCAATGTGGTTCAAGGTTTGAAAACTTTGTTTTAAAGATATTTAAATTCGATCATAATTAGCCATGCGAAAAATTTATTTCAATCCTTGACTTTGATCATCATTTCCTAAATTGAAATTTGATAGTTTAAAAATAAATTTCTTTGATTCATAATTTATCGCTTTAAAAAATTTGAATTTTTTTGTTTACAAATCAAAAATGATTTTTCTTTGTAAGGTGTTTACTTAAAATTAATTTAAAAAAAGAGAAAATTCTAAAATTAAAATGTCAAGAAACCAAGAAACCTTAATTATTCTTTTTAAGTTTGTTAAAACTTTGAATTTTCTAAGAATTCTCTTCTTAACTCATCAAAATATTCATCAATCTAATTGAATTCTCACATTCACACAAAATCATACAGAAAACTTGTATGATGCGGTTTAATTCTGATAATAATTTTTGTTTTCATTTTGCATTATCAAAAGCACAATAAAACGTGAACAACAATATTGTCATGACTGAGATACAATTAGCATTTAAAGAGATTCATTAAAGAATCCTTAGAAAGAAATGGAAAGTTTTTCTGTCATTTTATTTGATGTGTAATGAAAATGAAAAATTTTTTAGGCTGCAATGCGTTAAACGTAAATACTGGAATTTTTCATTGATAAACAAAATTGTGATAAAATGTTGCAAATTGAATTTTTTGAAACAAACAAAAATTGCTTTTATTATAATATTTTTTATTTATTAACAAGTGTAAGCGGTACATTAAATATACTTCAGTTTACCCAAAAATTCAAAACATTTGCTCTGATATCTTCATATTTATATTAGCAATCAAAACTAATACTTCAGTTGCTGAACATCTTAATGAATTTAAAACATTATAAATCACTTTTATTAATTCTCAAAATCACGTTCTCAATTTTTTTCCAGGGAAACTTTTACTGATAATTTTAGCAAAAATATCAAAATTCTCAAAATTAAAATTATTTCTTTTAAAAATTAAATACAATTTAATAACAAAATTGAAACTTTTTCCAAATAAATTTTATACACTTAAGATCAGAGTTGTAAAAGAAAAATCTACTTTGTAGTTTTTGGTTGCTTTCTAGATTTTGGCTACTGGCTACGGACCAGTAGTTTAACAACTCTTAAATTACGATTGTAAGGAAAAAAATAAAAAAAAAAATTTCATCAGAATTTCTCGACACTGTTAAATTCCTATTTAATGAGATCGTGAACAAGAAGTCTAAAGAGAATTATTGATAAATAAAAATAATTAATTATTTAAACAAGACATGGGAACTTTTTCAATTTAGTTTGATTTCGATGATATGATCAAAAGAAAATTATTTAATTTCTTTTATTTCACTCAGTTTAATCTAATTTATTTCTTTGACTTTGTTTATGAAATTAGTTTGAAAGAAATTGTTTCTGTAATTCAATTTAATTTGTTCAGTTGAACTTTTATAAAGAAAAATAAGTAAAATCAATAAATTAAATTCAATTTTTTCACCTTACAAATCAAAAACTCAAAGATTTTTCACGTTCTGAATTAAAGATAAATTTTTTACATGAGAATTTTTGTTAAATTAATTACCAATTTTTATTTTAAAAACTTTTGAAAGTTCTTTTACTAAAAATGATCTAAGAAAAATTTTCAACAGAAAATGTTTAACATAGTTTTATTTTATTGGAGAAACAAAGTATTGAAGTAAACAAATACACCTGTCCCTGTCAAATGAACGTTGTAAAACTTCTTTTATTCTCAATTTATCAATTCAATTGCATGATCAAAACATTTCATATCACCTAAGTGAATTTTAAAAGTTGCAACTTTTTGTTACAATTTTGATTATTTCATGTTCGCCTTCATATTTTGAATATATAGATTAGCAGGGAGAAACAACTCTATCAAAAAATTTAACATATTAACAAAACTTTTTAATTAGTTTCTTTCTTACTGAATTTTGTATATCAATATTTACTGTATTTTTGCTTTCAAGAGTTGATTCTACTTGATTTTTATTTTTAAAACTTTTAAAATTATTTTTCAAGGGTTAGAAACTTTATCAAAAACATCAAATTTATTTTATCATTCTCAAATGTAAATTTATATTTTAATGTTGATTTTATTGTGCCTACTATGAATCTTAATTTCTTAATTTTTAGTAATTACAGATCAATACTAAAAATTTTTATCCATTTAAAACTCACAAAAAAAATTTTCCTAAAATAACTTCATAGAAACTAAAAACTCTTTATTTGTTTTTACTGTATGCACGTGCTTTGACTTATAAGATGAAAAAATTGTCAAAGATAGGAAATAAAGATTGTGATCTGATGTTATTTCTTCTTTTTTTACCATTACAATTACATGCATATGTCTTTCGATAAATCTTCAACAAACGAACACAGATGAATGTAAATGAAAAGAAAAATTATGTCACAGCCAAAATGACAAGTTTTTACTGTCAATTACTCGTATATGAATCTCACAGAAAGTGAAAAAAATTACTCTTAGTCGGTCAAAGATGTTCATTTAAAAAGTATCACAATTTTGTGAAAAATTAAAATTTCGCACATGAAAGCACGTGAATGTGAAAAGAAAATTTTTACATGTGTTGACGATTTCAATGTGTTGAAAAATGAAACTAAAAGTGAATTTTGTTGTTGTTTGTGATTATGTTTTTAAGCTCTTTGTGGCTCCACTTTATTTGCGGTCGATTTATAAATATAAATCAATAATTAGAATTATAAAAGCAAAGTAAAACACAAAATTTTGTTTAAAATTTGCGATTTTTGAAAAATATTTAAAAAATTCTTTTTGGATATTACTAAAAATTTTATCATTCTTGAACTTTCAAAATTATCATATAATGAAATTAGAGAATACGCCTCTTTTTTTTATTTTAACTTAAAATTCACGTTATACCACACAAAAATCTTCTTTACATAAAATTAGAACTTTATCAGTAAAGTATGATTCGGCACTTGAATGCATACTTGATATTCGTAACTTTTGTACATCTCTGATTTATTTTGATTTTATTTGATTCGTTCTAAATTCTGAAATTTTAAAAATCATTAACATTTATATTAATTTGCCAAGTTTTAACTAAATTAAATAATGTACATATCAGTGAAGTATCCATGCAAATGCTAAGTTGTAAAAGTTGAATCGAATTAGTAACTTTTGGCTAGTTTCTACAAAAGCTTTTGACTAGTGGCTGCGGACCAGTAGTTTAATAACTCTGTATGCAAGTCCTGAATCTTACAAAAAAATATCAAAAATGTACTTGATATTTTTCATATAACTTTCTGATTTTACAAATTCGTCAATGATTACTTTGTTCTAAATATCAAAAGATTTTGGCTTTTATGTAAATTTTCTCTAAAAACTCTTTCTGTAAACGAATTTCATAATTTATGCATAATTCATAAATTTCCTGTAAACAAAATTTTAAAGATATTCTTTATCAGCAAACAACTTGCATATTCATATTTTTTTCTCATCACAGATCGATTCACTTCATGAGCAATGTGAAATTATTCTCAATCTCATTTCGTTGTTTATAATACACATTTATTCGTCATAGCAATAAAAATTCATAAGACTTACAATTACTTTAAAAAACTTTAAATCTTTTTTCTTCTTTGTAGATAAACAAATTACTCAAAATGGTCAACCACGTCAGAACTTTGCTCAGCGACCACAAACAGCAGGAGGTGAAAATCGTGAAGAACGCAACAATCGTAAGAATCGTGAAATGAATGGCAACGGACAATTGGCAAATGGCATTGATGGACAAAATCAAACCGATCGACCACGCACTGGCAACAACCAAAACAGAAATCGTAGAAACTTTGATGGCAAACGACGTGACAGGCAATCGGGAAGTGACAAGACTGGTGTTAAAGCAGTTGACAAACGCGATGGTGCTGGAGCTCATAATTGGGGATCACACAAACAGGATATTGAGGACATGAATAAACCAGTAACAGACGGTGAAGACACAAGTGGTGAAAAGGAAGGCGAAGAAGTTGTTGAAGAAACACCGGCACCAGAGGTACAAAAAAATTTATTCTTTTTGTCAAATTTTTAAAGTAAAATAAAAATTTTTAGGAGCCAAAGGAAATGACATTGGATGAATGGAAAGCACAGAGACAAGCTCAAATGCTACAGCCACAATATAATTTACGAAAAGCTGGCGAAGGTGAAAATAATAAATGGGACAACATGGTACAACTTGATAAGAAATTGGACGAATCAGCTCCGTCGAAAAAAGACGAGAATCGTGGCGCTCAAGAAGGAAAAAAGAAGCAAGTGCTGGACATTGATTTTCATTTCAACGATGGACGCCGTGGTGGACTTGGAAGACGTGGACCAGGCGGTGCTGGCGGTGGTGAACGTGGCCCAGGAAATGCTGGTAGACAGCAACAAAATCGTCGTCGTCCACCACGTGAAAATAATGGTGCGCCACGTGAAGGTGGTGAGGAAGGTGGTCAAGCCAATAATGGTCCACGACCTGAACGACGACAACGCAGACCACGCTTCCAACGAAGCGAAAATGAAGGTCAAAATGCGCCAAAAGTTGATGACGAGCGTGATTTCCCATCGCTCGGTTAAACATGATGCGCGAATAATAAAAAAAGTTAATGAAGAAAAGTGGAAAAAGTTTCAAATTTTGCGCTCGATTTTTAGTTTTTTCTTTCACTATCACAAACACGCTGGACTTTTTCACACTAAACATTTTCTTTTATTATAATTTTTTTAAAATAATATTCTTTCAACAACTTATAAATGGTTGAATTAAAAGAAACAAAAACAAAAGTCTTTTTCACAGTTTTGCTCTTAATTGTGGTTAAATGATTTGAGAAAAAAAAAGTAATAAGAGTCAAAATAAAAATGATTAATTGAATGGAAAATATCAATGAAAAATTATAATTTGTCACATTTCAAACAACTGCCAATGAATTTTACTCCAAAAACCAAAAAACACTCACTCCGTATTATTAAAACGGCAATGGCAAATTATATGAAAAGAAAAACAAAAATTTCCATCTCAATTGTCAAATTAAATATTTTTTCTTAAACAAAACAAATAAAATTTTGTTCATGAAAGCAGCAAAAAAAATAAGAAAAATAAAGATTATTATAAAAACACACATACATGAAAATCATAAGAAAGAAAAAAAAAACAATAAACAAAAGAAAAAAAAATTTTACAATAAAAAAAACTTAACTAAGATGAAAAATATGAATTTTTGGAAAGTAAAATATTTCAAAATAATAAAAGAAAAATTTTTTTTTGTCATTTTTTTCCTTTCACTTGTTAGAAAAATTTCTTTTTTTTATCATTTCTCGGGTCAATTTTAAAATTTAAATAATGAACGAAATAAGAAAAATCACAACACTCATACACATGCATACAGCAATTAGGAAATGAAAACAAAAAAAATCGTGAAAAATGAAGAGTAAAAAAGTCTAAAAAGTAAAATAAATAAAAAGTTTAAAAAGTTTTTTGAAAAAAATTTTTGTTTTTTTATTTTCTTTTTTCAGAGTTTTAAAATTTGTAGCAAATTTCTTTTAAGTTGTAGTCACAAAGTGAATAATTTTCTTTTTGCTGTGAAATCTAATTTCTGCAAAAAGGTTTAAATATTTGTGTAAAGTTGAAATTGTCTAAAATGTGAATCAAATTCCTGAAAAGAACTGTTTAGATCAATCACGGAATCTATTCAAATATTCTTCGACACTGTACTCAACTATATTACAAATTCGAGAAAATTTTTCGAATTTTCCCTAATTTTTAATTATTTTTTATCGCTAGCCAATTTATCCAGAAACACGTGTTTATTTATAAAATTATTTTCAATACATTTTATTTTATTTATTTTTTAGAAATTTTATTTTACTCACACATTTTCTTTATTAAACTATGTTTGCTATATTAAATATATGAAGCAAAATGTAATAATTTTTAATGGTATGAAAAGTGAATTCCTTTCTCTACTCATCTTCAAAAACCTTGCTGAAAGTTATAAATTTGCAAGGCCTTTTCGTTTCTTTTATTAAGCATAAATAAAGTTCAATAAAAGAAAAATTATCATAACATAAGCCGAATATGATTTATTGAAGTTCTACAAAAAATTAATGAAATCAAAGAATTCTCAGAACTTGTATATTAATTAACAGCATAAAAAACTTGGAATGTTTTTCTGAAGAAATTTTTAAAATAAAACTTTGATAGTTTTGAACTTTAAGAATTTGAATTTTCGGAAAGAATTTATCAAATTAAAAGAAGATTAATTTAGATTGTTTGAATAAAATGTTTTTTAAAGGAAAGAGAAGAAAACTGAGACTATGCGCGATATGTACAAAAAAAAAGATTGGAAAGTCCTTAAAACTGTACAACTTTTCAAAACTAAACAATAAAAAGCATAAATTTTGAACTGCTGCTTCTTAGCCAATAGCCGAAAGCTACTTTTCAAAAAGTAGTCAATGACTACAGTGGCCATTTGAATAAAATTAGCCAAAGTCTTTTGTGGAAAATTTTCAAAAGCTGCAAAATAAATTTCTATTTCTTCAACTCTGCTAAAAAGAATCAATTAATTATAAACTTAAAAAAGATTTCTTTACAAAAAATTTTTATTTTCAAATATTTTATACAATTATTTATAATTTTTTATACAAAAGAAATTTAACCCTTTTCAACCCAAATTAAAAATATAAATGTAAAATTTTAACTTATTCAGGTAACAGCATGTCATAAGGAATCAAATCAGCAATTTTATTCATTTCTTCTTTGATAATTTCCGCGTATGTTCTTTCAATGTAGGGATAAATAATTGGAATCACAATGTTATGAACACGATGAGAACTTCTTAATGCATGAAATATTTTATTGCTGCTTAATGTTACATCTACAAGTCTAATATACTCGCGACCTTCTTTGATGTACTTTTCAGCTTCAAAATGAAGAAAAACGCGTGTATTTTTGTAATATGACCTGAAATAGCCTCGAAAATTTACGCCAATGAGATTGATTGAACCTAAATTAAAATTAAAGTTATTTATTAAAAATTTTAGCATAAAAAAATTCAACTTAAACCTGAATAAACTGCTGTGTCAGCAAATTTTGGATAAAAAAGAATTATGTCTGCTGTAAGGTCCTTAAGATTCACATTATATTTTTCAACAATAAAATTCGATAGACCATTGACTGTCATGTTTTCTGTGATGATTTTGAAAAATGTATCACTGCCAAACGTGTGGCTGCAAATACAATTTTAAATTCTTTCAAAAAAAAATTCTATCTCGAAAATTTTAACCATATATTTAATTTAGCAAAAGTTTTATCAAATCAGTCGTTATTATGGAAAAAAAATTTTAATAAAATATATTCCACTAGAAGCATCATCGTCCAAAAATTAGTTCAAAAATGTTCAAATAACAAATTTATTTTCTTGTTTTCTGTTTAATTTCTGTTAATAACCAAAATCTTTAAACCATACCTTTTGGATTTAATTATGAATCCAATAATTTAAAATATAAATCAACCAAGGGGTGTGAACTCCTTCAAAAAAAATATCAAAATTGCAAAATGTTTTTGATAATTTTCATACAAAAAATTATTTTTCAATGCTTACTCTAATTTGCTTATCAAGAGTTCTAACCCCTTGAAATCAACTGCAAGAAATTTTTCAATAACAACAGCAACAAACAATCTTAACAACATAATTACACTTAATAGTTATCATTTCATACTTCATAAAGATTGACAAGCTGATTCAACTTATCTTAAGACTTCAACGCCTACTTTTTCCCTTTCTTTCATTTTTTATTGACTTAAAGTTCAATATTCTTTCTCTTTCTTCTTTTAATGCATTTTTACAATGTTAAAGTAATTTAGTGATGTAATATTGCATATTCGTGTGCTCTTAAAACTCTAAAATGGAAAGTTCTGTGAATACCTTGACTGTTAAAAAATTTAGACTTTAAACTTGACCAAGAATTCATTTGATTTTCAAAATCCGTTGAACCGAAAACATTTAGGAAAATTAAAATTTTATTGGAAATTTTTTTTCAGTATATGTTTTTCTATTTATACATTTTTTTTTAATGTTCAAAACTAACTCTTTTCTCGTTTATAAAAGTCTTCTTTATGTTCGAACAAGCCAAAAAATTTAAAAAATGTGCTAAAAAGTATAAAAATCTATTTATTATTTTATTATATTGGCTCATATATTCGAATATAGGAACCGGCTATTATAATCGAGGGAAGATGATAGTTGAAATAACTATAAAAACATTTTATTAACAAATTTGTTACAATTTTTGAAATATTTTATCTTTATATTTTTCAGAAAATAAGAAATAAAACACATGAAATTGCTGAGCTTATCAAAGAAATTTTTAAATTTTTAATTAAGCAAAAAGAATTAAAACAAATTTTAATTATTTTTTAATTGCATGGCTAAGGTTTTGTAGTTAAAGTTTATAAAATATACAAACTTTGCTTCAATTTATTTTCAAATAGCCAAAAGTTGACTAAAATAATTCAATAGTTTTTAAGTTTCGACATACTGAGAAATCTTCATTTTTAGGTTTGATTATTTCCAAAGGGAAAGAACTCTATCAAAAAATTTAATGAAAATTTTAAAGATTCAATTCCCTTGAATATTTCTCTAAATTATGTGCAATACTAATTGAGTTATTTGTAAACCTAAAGAATTTTACTTTTCTAGTATGATAAAATTTTATTTTTCACAAGAAAAAACAAGATAAAAATATTTCTTTGACTTTATTAAATTACTCACTTTTGTAAGTTAAAAGGATCCATGGGTCTCATTTGAATACCATCTAGCCATTCACCAGATGCTAATGCTTTTCTTGCATTTATAAAAGCTTTTGTCAAACATTGATTAAGATCAGGATCATGTCTTCGGCATGGCGCGTTGTATACTATTTGATCTGAAGAATTTTAACATTGTTTTTTAAATTCTTTATTTTTAATATTATTGTAGAAAAATGTGATGTTTCTCACGTAATAAGAAATTTAATTTTATTTAAAATTTTTGAACTTTTGTTATCATTCATTTTAAATAAATTTTTAAAATGTTCTTAATAAAGCGATAAAGCAATTTTAGACTATTTTTACAATCATTATTATTTACTAAATCAGGTTTCTACCACTTATTTTTAATTCACTCACTTGATTCAAAAAATCCACTGTTAAACAATGATAATAAAACAATTAAAACACCCACAGAATTTTTCATTTTCTCATTTGAAATTTAAACTTACTGATTCGAATACTTTACATCAACTGTTTGTATTTCAACTTCGATTCATCTTTTTTATAACTTCGAAAACTTTTTTTTTATAGGTCAATTGCACACCACCTTAAGAAGTCGCGCTTGACCTTGAGACAAGCTGCACTTTTGCATGCATTTTTATGCGTAAACTTAAACACATGTGAAATAAATTTAATCACTTCAATGTGTGCGGAAATGTTGTGATCATCATCAGTCAAGAGTGAGACTGCGTGTGGCTATAAAAAGTTGATGCCAGGTGCAGTACATCTTGATAATTATCTTAATTGGACAATATGTCATTTCTCGCCTGCTGTTCATGATTGTAAATAATAAAAATTAAAGTTTGTGCTTGACTTGACTTATAAGCTGTGCTCAGATGTCAAGGAAAGTTGATGACTTTTTCGACAAACTTCAAGTTTAAGAAATATTTAAAATTATTTTTAACAACGGTCAAAAAGCATTAAATCATTTAAAAATATAAAATTTTTGTTCTTGATTTTAACGTTTTCTAGAAATTCAAATAAAGTCGACCATCAAAAAGTAAAAAATAAATTTGTTATTTTTCTTTTTTCATAAACCGAAAAACCGAGAGTGAAAAATTTTGTGTGAAAATAAAAAAAATCAAAATTTTAAGTGTGAAAAATGCCAAAAAATTGTGACATGAATTCCAGTATTTGATAGTTAATTTAAATATTTATCATTTGCTTGTGTTGTTAACATAAAATTCCATGAAATTAAGATAAAAAAGAATAAAATTTATTTCCACTTTTAAGTGACTAATGTGAAAAAGTTTTTACTCATGATAAAAATTTTGATGATTAGCAACAAGAAAATTTTGAGTGAAAATTTGACAATGACGTTAAAGTGGTTCCAAAACTTGATTAAAATAAACAAACTTTAAAATTTTTCAATCATGTGATTTTAAGTTTTTAACCAATTGATTTTATTGACATTTAAAATTAACAAGCAAAAAAGAGATTTTTGATTGAAATTTTATTTGGGTGGAAATAAATAAAAAAGAAGAATTTCTTTGAATAATTAATTTATTTGCTGAAAATTCAAAATTCTTTGAAAAAAAAGCCACAAGAAAAAATCAAAACTTCTCAATTTTCACTCAATATCGGATGTCAATAGGAGAAAGGAAAATACATTAAAAAAGCGATTGAAATATAAAAAAAATAAAAGTGAATATAAATATGTGCACAAGAAATCAAACTAATGACTAAGACAAATACATAAATTAAAAAAAAAAATAAATTAACAACAACTGAAAAACAAATCAATTAAGTGACGAAAAGAACTTAAAAACTAATAAAATTGTTGATGTCAAAGAATGATAAAAAAATTTATTTCATAAACTTATCAATTCAACTGTTGACATTTAAACGTAATAAAATAAAAAGTTAGTAAAAAAACTCTTTGTCAGACATAAAAACTAAAATTTTATAATTTTTAGGACATTTTTTATATTAAAAATTTTTCATCATGTATCAATCAAATGTCTGCGCTGCAGCAGGTGTATGTGCTGAACCTGATCGGCCAGATCCCTTAATATCACATGAACCATCATCTCTACCTATTGAACATGATTACTCAGGTTTTGATATCGTAAAAGCAACACAATATGGCGCAATTATGCGAGTCAAAGAGCTTGTTGAAGCTGGCTCAGATGTAAATCAACCAGACAGTGAAACAGTTACACTTTTACATTGGGCAGCAATCAATAATCGACGAGATATCATTGCATATCTACTTGACAAAGGTGCAATAGTTGATGCAGTTGGTGGTGAATTAAATGCAACACCATTGCATTGGGCAACAAGACAAGGACATTTGAGTGCATGTGTGCAACTTATGCAAGCTGGTGCAGATCCAAGCTTAAGAGACACAGAAGGATGTTCATGTATACATTTAGCTGCACAATTTGGACACACTGCTCTTGTTGCTTATTTTATTGCTCGTGGTGTTAATCCAGATTTAAGAGATAGAGGTGGAATGACTGCATTGATGTGGGTGAGTTTAAAATCAGTCATATTGAGACTAAACAACAATAGAAAATTTACGAAGTAATTGCAAAATCATTTTTGAATCTTAAGCATAATTTTAGTTTGAATTTTTATTAAAATTGACAAAATAAAATTATTTTGCTGCTTTAACTAAAGCTTTCATGATTTTTAAATAAAATTAACAAATATACCCAAGAAAGAAGAAGAATGATAGACACATGAATTAATTTTTCTTTCAAACTTTCTAGGCTGCTTGGAAAGTACAAGCACTTGATCCAGTTCGTCTTCTTCTAACACTTGGTGCAAATCCAAGTATAGCAGATACAACACATGGCAATACAGCTCTACATTGGGCGATTCTCGCACGTAATACAATTGCAATTAACACACTCATTCTCAAGGGCAAATCATCACTGGACGTTCCAAATTTGAGAAGTGACACGCCATTAAAAATGCTGCAAGCACACATTGGTGCAGTTTGGATTAGTGACAAAGTTGCAGATCGAGTGAAAGAACAGACACAACAGCAAGGAAGCTTCAAACGTGGTGGACGATTTCTTGTTCGATTATCAATGGACAAACGACTGCGATGGTGGACAATGGTTGCTCTACCATTTCTTTTCTTTTATATCATTGGCATGATTTTCTCATTGGATACTTATTTCATCATAAAATTCTTCCTTTGTGGCTGTCTTTATGCAGTTGCCTCAACTGTTGGTCGCATCATGTTTGATGATCATTTGCTCACACTTCTCCCACTCAGCATTTATCTCGCTACAAAACTTTGGTTTTACATCACATGGCTAGTTTATATTGCTCCTGTTGTTTCAACTCTCACAACAGCACTCTTTTTGGCATCATCTTTAGGTCTTTGGTACTTTTTTCTTAAATCATGGCGAGGCGATCCTGGAGTTATTCGACCAACAATGGAACAAAGATTCAGAACAATCATTGAACTATCTGAAAGAGGTGGTGCAGGCTTTGAACCATCATCATTTTGCAGTGCATGTTTAGTACGAAGACCTGTTAGATCGAAACATTGCAGTGTTTGCGATCGTTGTGTTGCAAGACTTGACCATCATTGGTGAGCTTAAAAATTTTCTACAAAAATAAAAATTTTAAAAATTTTTTCTTTTTTTCAGTCCATGGGTTGGAAATTGCATAGGAGCTAAAAATCATGTTCATTTCATTGGATTTCTTGTCATGCTCATTATCATGTGCAGTTGGATGCTTTATGGAAGTTTAACATTTTATAAGAATGTCTGTGGCATGAATCCTGAAGATGGTCTTTGGGCAGCATTGTTAATTGCCAACTCATGCACACCATGGATTGGTTGGGTGGTAATTAACGCTTGTTTGCACTTTATGTGGGTCACTGTGCTGCTAATTTGTCAAAAATATCAAATTGTTTGCCTCGGCATGACCACAAATGAAAGAATGAACCGCGATAGGTGAGAAATTTTTTTCTTCATTAAACATTTTTTATAATTTTGAAATTTTATTTTTAGATATCGACATTTCATAGCTAAAGGTGGAAATTCACCTTTTGATCGTGGTCCATGGAAAAATCTCATTGAATTTTTCGAATGTAATCTTTTTGGTCTTGTTAAGCCACAAACACGAAATTGGTTGACATTTTTCTGGACTGATTTTGAAAATGATGAAAATGACAAATCGATTGAAGTTGAGCCATTGCTGAGAGCAACAGATAATTATCAATATGTATGAATAAGACGAAGAAAATGGGAAGGAAAATAAATTGCTAAAAAAAAGTTAATTTTCGTTGCAAGGGTTGTGAAGTGAGAGAAACATGTTCTTATGGTGATTATTTATTGTTATATGAGTTAGACTGAGAGTAGAAGCTTTTAATTGCTTAACAAATTTCCATGCATATTCCAAAGCATTAATTTATGAACCAATTCAGTTTAGTTTACATAAATGCAAAAAAATTTCAGTATCAAAACCAAATAATGATCAATTTTTTTTTCAATTATCTATTAAAGTTACAAATTTGCAAGCAGTACGAATTTTATTAAAATATTTTTTAATACTTTCCATGCTAAACTTGATTTTAAATGATTCGTCTTTTTTCTTATCAAAAGTTCTTATGGATTAATATTGATACAAGAAAAAACTCCTAAACTTAAAATTTTATTTTTTGGAACTTTTTTAAAGTATCAAAATTTAAAGAAAAAAATCATCATGAAAATCAAAATCAAATTCCTAAGAAGTTTTACTACACTGAAGAAAGACTTTTCTCTGGCATAAATTTTGTCCCAATAAAACAAAGTTATGAATCTTAAAAAGAAAATCTTATTAGACTTATAAATCTTTTTTTTACTGTTAAAATACTTTGATCAATAATAAGCATTTGTAACTTTAATAGATTATTTAAATAGACTTTGATTTTGCTACCTTTCATCAAAACCAATAATTTAAAATACTTTTTATTCTAGTCGCAAAATATGAGCTTTTTTACGCTAAGTTAATTAATTTTTATCTTGATTAAATTGTTAAAAATTAAGAAAATAATGTAAAGAAAGCAAAATAAAAATGAAATGCTATGAATGAAAAAAAA
>JACWBX010002925.1:9011-56136 GCA_014622435.1 Polypedilum pembai
AATGTAAACAAAAAATGACTGATTTTTAAGACAATTATTTATAGTGAAAAAAGTTATAAAAAGCAAAATCGTACGAGAGGATACGTAGTAGAATTCATGGTGAATCGTATAGTTTATGAATCATTAAATTATACGATATGAACATTTTTTGAAATTATGAACATTTTTTTGTCAAAAAGATCATTGTGGTATGTAGGTTTTGCTTGAAATTTGATATGCATTCAATGCTTGTTATAAAAATCAATCAACATGTTTATATGAATTGAGGTATTGACGTAATCAATCGTACTGATTCATTTTATATTGAGTGTTAAATTAGTCGTTTTTGTTTAATCCAATCATTTTACAAAAATGGCATTAATCACGTGCCTATTGATAAAAATTTTGTTTTTATATCGTTAAAAATGGCAAATTATCAGCTTTTTAGTTTAAGTATCAGTAAAAAGTCAGTACTTGTAAAAACACAAGTGATAAACCGCACCACCATTATTTATTAAATTTATGGCTGCCTGAATTCACGTCACGAGGTACTCGGGTGATGTTTTATCGCACATTTATGATAACAATATCAACATGTCTTCAAATGTAGTAAAATGAAACTTTATATTATCGCAAAAAGAGGCAAAAATTTAAGACTCACTCGCACTTATATGCGAAGAGAAGAAAAAATCTAAAACTCGTTTAAACCAGCTTGACAATCTCAACGTCATCAGTTCACTTTAGTTTTAGTGTGATCAAGTTCTTAAATATGAAAAAAGAAACCACTTGCTGAACAACAATCACGTAGCTGTATGTAGCCGGCAAAAAGTGCGAAGGCGAATAAAGAAAATGATGATGATATTATTAATGAAGTCGTTCAGTGACACTGAAATGAGACTCGCATCGCACCTCCTAACAATAAGCTAATGGAAATTGAAATGAAATTGAATTTTGTTGCGTTATCAGTAAGAGTTATGAACTTAAAATTGTTGTATGTAATGTAATAGTGATTAAAATTCTGATGAAAACTGGTTTTAATTTAATATCTCTTAAAAAATGTGACTGCTTGGTCGTTCATCTTTGAAAGTTAAATTTGGCAAAAGAACAAAACGTGCTTCTCATATTATATGTCGGTTTTGATAATCGCTAAAAACCAGTTTTAACAACTATCTGCCTGTTTGTTTGCCTGCAATTTCTCCTCCTTATTTTTCTTCATAGAACAGGGAACAAAATACAAAATAATGATTTATTTTAAGAATTTCAAAGTCTCTCTTTCCTTCTTTATGCATAGATCAACGACACTTTACAGAGAGAAAAACAGCAAAAATGCTGCTACATCTGATGCTATTTTCTATGTTCATCTAGACAAGAAGTCGGTTGAGTTTAATAGAATGAAATAAGAAAGAATTTCAGGAAGTGATTTTCATTTTGTTATATACAGAATTATTTTTAAAATACATTATGAAATTATTTATATCATATAAAATACAATAATATCGTAAATTGTGACTAATAGAAATTTACTTGAAAAAATTTTATCAAAAAGCATGAAAATTTTATTAATAATTTAAATGAGAAAACAAAAGAGTATCATATTGCTATTACAGTTTTTAAAACATGTCAGTCATATTGTCCTTTTTAAAATTTTTAGCAAAATGACGCTCATAAATTATTGTATTGTTAAATTAAAAACTTTCTATTAAACCTCATTTGAAAATGAGTATATTACAAAAAACTACAAAAATATACGCTAAAGAAAATAATACGTGATTTTCTTCCATTTTTTCACATTGTCAGACACATACTCTAATAGTAAAAAAAATGTTTTTCTCAATTACTCACCTTATAATTAAATAAAACCAAATAGTAATGCTTCTTTAAACACTAATATTTAATTGAAAAACTCAATCACAAATTGAAATGTCAAAAACTAATCATATTTTAATACGAATTAAAAATTGAATGAAATTTGCTCTTTTATCTTGAAATAATTTTCATTCGGACAATTCTTTTGCACGTTTATCTCTTTGAGTCACAAAAATCAGACTAGAGAACACTGAATAAAACAACAATATACACAAAATAATCTAGTCTAAGCTTAATCTAGTCTATTTTTCATTGAAAATTTACCTGTAACTGAATTTACTTTTTCAAAATATTCTTTGATTTTAAAATTTTTATAACAGTGAAATTAGTCAAGTATTTTTAGAACAGAATAAATAGACACTTGTTGTAATTAATTTTAAAGAAATTAAGCATAATATAGTTTATTTTATTTTTTTTATTCATGACTTTATTTATTGCAATTCATTATAATTTATAATAAACTAAAAGAGTTAAAACATTCTATTACAAAAACAGATTAGTACTAAACTAAAAAAAAGTCCCGCTGAATTATAAAAAAATAACTTCTAAAAAGTGCCTCGTTCAAGTTAGCACTTGCTTTTCGCGCAAAAATTTTTAAATATCAAATAACGTATATATTTTAAAAAACAAAACAAAGATGAAACAGAAAATTAAAAATGTAAGCATTAATAAAACTTGTCAACTTTGTAGAAGCAGTGAAGACAATGAATTAAGATATGGAAAACTATTCATATATAAAGATTTGGTTGTTCATCACTTTTGTCTCGTAAGAAAATGAAACTAAAATTTTTCAAAATTTAAAACTTTTATATTTTAGTTATTCGCACCAGCTTGCCCTCAAAATGGAAAAGATCATGAAGGAATTGAAGGCTTTTTAGTAGAAGACATAAAAAAAGAAATTAAACGAGTTAAACTTCTCATATGCTGTTTTTGCGGCAAAAAAGGTGCAAATTTAGGTTGTGAATATGAACAGCATTATAGTGGAAGTTATCATACAAAATGTGCATGGAAGAACAATGTTAGCTTTCAATTTACTTCTTCTTTCAAAACTTATTGCAAAAAACACAACATTTTAAAACAAACTTCAGCCAAACCAAGTGATTGTAAAATTTGTTTTGAAGAAATTGAGAAGAAAGAAAAATTTCGAGCTATCCTTATGCCTTGTTGTAAAAATACTTGGTTTCATCGTGATTGTCTTCAACAATATGCTCTCAATGCTGGAGTTTTCTTTAAATGTCCTTTATGTAATGAAAAAGATAAAATTCAGAATTTGAAAGAGCAAGGAATTTTCATACCCGAACGAGATGCTTTATGGGAGTTGGAAGAAAATGCATTTTCTGAATTCTATCAACCACCTCATCTAAATTGTGAATCATACAAGTGCATGAATAAATTGAAACATGCTGATAAAGTCTATATGTGGAAATTATGTCATTTCTGTGGCGCTAATGGAGTACACATCAAATGTTTTGAAAGAGATGCTGCAAATGACATATTCACTTGTAGTGAATGCAGCTTTGCCTTAAGTAATACTGAAAATAAAGAAAATGTACCTCAAATGAAGGAAGAAAAGAAAAAAAGAGCAACATGGATCTCTGATGAAGAAGTTTTTGACAGTGATGATGAAGTAATGCCTTCACCACCAAAAAAGAAAAGAATATTAAGGAATAAGAAAAAAATATACTAAAAATGATTATTGCTATATTCATGATAAAAACAACTTCTAAGATTTTGTAACTTTTTTCAAAAACACACACATTTTATTTTTAAGACAAATAATTTAAATTTAAGAACAGTTTATATTTTAATCGCCAGAAGTTTTGAGTTCGTTTTCGAAATTCAAATATTTAATAAAGTTTTCCCAGTTTATGAAACTTCCTTCATCAACTTCAAGATTGAATTGATTTTTTTTCGGATTTACTCTAGGTACGAGGGCCTTACATTGTTTCATATCAATGAAACTAATAAAATCAGCAACTTCACATTCATTTTGTTCATTTCTATTTAGAACCGCAAAAAGTTGCTCAGCAAGTGCTATATCTAAAGGAATTTTGCATCCACGTATGACACGCATCAATTGCTTTTCACTCAAATATTCAACATTATTCGGTGACAAATGATAAATAAATTCTTTCATTCTTTCAATGTCACTCCATAGTTCTCGATGAATTTCACTCTGAATAATTGAACGTAGCATATCACGAAATTCTCGAGGAGATTTTTTAGTTGAAATTGAAAAGAATCGACATAATGTTACAATTTCATGTTCTGTTATTTCTTCACCTAGTAGCTCACGCAACATTGACTTAAAATCTTCATAGCCAATAAATTCTTGCATTACATCTTTCTCCTTGTAAACTTTAACTTTTGTCATATAGCAAGCAATGAAATCTTTATAAATTGGCGCTAACCTGTTTTTGACTTTTGTGAGAATCAAATGTGGATGACTCAAAGGATAAAGTTCTTTATGTTCTTCCATGAATTTCAACGCAAAAAGATCTGCTGATGTTATTTTAAATATGTAGTCACTTAAGCATACAACAGCTCCCAAATAAAAATCTTGAGATTTGTAAGCAATTGGTCTCTCACTTGTAAATTTCTTTTGTCCAGGAACGAACATTTTTGATTTTCCTAAAAATTTTCCACCGGTAAAACCAAAATTCCTACATGACAGCTCATAAACTGAAATTGTATCATCACTAAGATAATAATTGATAACAAATAGACGCTCATTATTTTCTTTCACATCTGAAATCATTCTTGCACCAAATCTCAAAATCAATCTAAAAAGGAAAAAAAATATTTTTATCAATTTTTGAAAAAAAATATTTAAACACACTTGTCATATTCCAAAAACTTCCTGAAATCAATTTTTGGCATTTTCGGCTCAATTCCAATGCAATTTCCTTCTGAATCTTCATAGCTACCAAAACCATTGTAAGGCGGTAGTTTAATTTCTCTTGGTTGCTCCTCATAGCACCTACTCGACTGTAAAGGAGGAGTAATAGGATGAAATTCTTCAACTCCATATTTTTCATGATAAAATTCTTTAGTTTTTCCATCACAATCAATTAGAACAACATTTCTGCCATATCTATTTAAAAAAAATATTGTTAATTTGGTTACTAATGTATAACGTATTTATGCCATACACATTGATTATATTTCCAATTTTCAAGTCAGTCTCATTGTAATATTTCGATGCATCTTCTCCAAACTTTGTATCAAGACGATCTTTCAAAAATCTCCCTTTCATTGCATTTCTTCCAAGGACATTGAGCACTGTGAAATTATTTTCACCGACTAATCTCATGTTGCGAGGATCTCTTGGAATTTTTGCTCTCTTTAAATAACAGTAAAAATATTAAATTTATAAAGGCTTATACGACCTGCAAAGTTAAATTTTGAATAAAACCTTATGAAAAAAATTTACCTTTAAAAACATTCCATTTGAAGTTCTGCCACAGTTAGGTTCTAATTTTTCTTTTATTTCAAATGTATCATCAGCAAGATGAAATAAAACTTTCAAATATCTAATGTCACCATTTTCTGATTTTCTATCATCCCAATAAGCGCTGAATCTTAAAACTTTTCTGTCATTCTTAAGGAATTTAGCAAAACGAAAATCCTTTGCAGTCGGATGCTTAGCAATAATTGTGTTTTCACGTTGAATTCTACGCAGTTCCGTGGTGGGATCTTTTGGTGTTTCGATTGGTGATGGGACAGCAATACCAAGACGATTGAGAAAATTCCTTGTGAATGCATCACAGTCTGTTATGTGATATTCTCGATCAAGCAATGTAATAACTTTATCAACATTAAAATCAAGTAATGAAACGTGGTCTCTTGTATGTTGACCGACTTTTCTTATTCTTTGTCTCGATATGAGACATTGTGAACCCACATCACGTGGCTCAGTTATTTGAACAGTATCATCCTCGAGAAAATAAGAAATTTTTACATTTCGTATTTGATAGGAAATGCGACTCGACTCAGGCAGTGACTCTCTGAAATATGCAAAAAATCTAAGCACTTGTTTTTCATAAATTGTCCATGCTGGAACAAGGCCATTGCAAAGTGGATAGAGAGACGGCTCAGATTTTACAGGATACATTAATTTTCCAGTTGATGCTCTTTTGTTGCCCTTTAAAGTATTTATTAACTTTATTTCGATTTTTTAATGTTATAAAATGACTTACTTCAGCTAGCATTGGCACATTGTTAATTACATCAAAATGATGAGATTTTTTCAGTGAAGCCGTATGAGTTCGTTGAAATTGAGCAGGATAATTTCCCAAAGTTAGAGTTAATGCAAGTGGAGTACAGCGAAACATTTTAATTAAATTTTTTGTAGAAAATTCTATTCTATCAAATAACCAAGTATAGAAAATAAAATTTCAACGATCAAACAAATTTTTAAAATGGTATCTTAGATAGATTTTTGTTTATGTATGCCATTCGCTCAGCTGTTTTATGTGTCAAACAAATAGAAGAAACTTTATGTTGCTAAGAAGTGAAATTTTGAGAATTTTTAAAATGAACTCTTATCTCAAGCAAGTAAAATCAGTTGTCAATAGAAGAACAGACTTTTTGGCAGTAATTGGAAATGAGAGTGTTGATTTAGATTCTGCTGGTGAGTTAGAAGTTGAAAATTTGAAAATTTTTAATAAAAATTAATTTTTAGTTTCCTCAATTTCACTCGCTTTTCATTTAAATAAATATGGAATGTCATCAAGAGTAATTCCAACTGACAAGAGAAGAAAAAATTATCACGTAGTGCCGATTGTCAACTGCAAGAAAGAAGAATTAATACTAAAAACTGAAGTAAGTGATAAAACACAAACAAAATTTTTCAATAAAATTTTCATTTCTCTTTAGGTTACACATTGGCTAAAGAAGCATAATATCGAATTAGAAAATTTAATTTGCAAAGATGAAATTAACATTGAGAAAAATGTTGAAAATTTCATTTTAGTTGATCATCATGTCTCACCATTTCACGAAAAAGTAATTTCAGTTCTGGATCATCGTCCATACGATGAACATTCAATTTTAGATGATGAATGCGCTGTCAATATACAAGAGGTTGCTTCATGTGCCACATTGATTATTGAGGTATTAAAAAATGATGTGGATTCTGATAGTCTCGATTCCTATAACGAAATGTTTCAACTTCTTTATGGCGCAATAGTTCTTGATTCAATTAATTTCTCAAAAAAGGCTGACAAAGTTCGTGATTTAGATTTTGAAATGGCTGAATTGATTGAAAGAAAATTAAATATTGAAGATATAAAAGCGACTCGCAAATCTATTTATGATGAATTAGTTGAAGCTCGAGCAGATGTTAGCATTCTTGATTCACTTCAAATTCTCTCAAAAGACCTCAAAATTATTTCCAATAAAAATTCATCAGTGCGAATTGCTTTACCTGGTGTTTTAGTTTTTGCATATATTGAAATGCCGAATGCCGCTGAAAATTTGCAAATTTTTGCAAGACGAGAGAACATCGATGTAGTTGTGTTGATTGGAATGAAGCCACTTGGAGAAAGTGTAGAACGTTATCTTGGTGTGATTAATATCAAAAATAAACCTCTTTTCAATGATATTTTAAACACCGTAAAATCAATGAATAATCCTGAACTGCATTTAAATCATCAATCGCATGTGAAATTTCTTGATGGTGAATTTTTCATTCAAGGAAATGTCAAAGCGAGTCGAAAACAAATTTTACCAGTTCTTAAAGAATTGTTAGAGAAAAATTATTAAAATATTATAAGTCATGATATACTGTGGATAAAAGTATACAAATAAACAAATAAGTTCTGAGCACTAAAGTTCTCAAAATCCAAGATTTAGCATTGAAACACTTAAAATTTAAACACAGCGTTGAACATATAAACACTCAAATACTTAATGCTGAGCATTAAACACTTAAAGTGCTGAGCACTAAAACACTCAAATTAATGTGTTGAACATCAAAATATTCAAAATAAATTTTAAAATTGATATTATATAGTAATTAATATCAGTTGTTATCAGACATTACTCAATTCTATGAATATTGATAATTGAAACTTTGTTTTCTAAATTTTCGACCACCACAATCTCTCAAAGATACAAATTTTGCTTTTCAATTAAATGCGATAGATTTTAAAAAAAGTTTGTACTTGAAAATGAATATAAACCTTTGTCGATCGTGATACTTGAAACAGATGAAAATGGTTTAATGGTAAAATTTTTCTACTGTTTCAAATATTTATGTGAAATTTTACGCTAATAAAAATCAAAGATCATTCTTGTTTTTACAGCATTTTATTTTTCTGAAAAAAAAATAAATTCTGAAAATTTAAATATGGAAAAGACTGTATAGATTTTGATTGAATTACGTTTATTGGATGGGTTTGTTTGTTTCATTCTTCTTCATTTTTTTTTTGGCAAAACATAAATTTCCCATAAATAAAAAGAATTATTTATTGAAGAATAAGTAAAAAGTATTTTGTGAAAGAAATTTTAGTAAAAAAAGCTCAAAGCTTTTTAAATAATCTTTGGAAAAGAATATTATCAATATTAAATACATATCAAAAAAGTCCAATAGGCCTAAATGAAATTGTTTGTAAAATGTTGAGTTTTCGATTTATAATAATCGTGTTTAAATTTCGAAAAATGTCATCTAATTTCTTTTACATTAACAAAAATTCATTGTTGTTTCATGCTGTTTATGCTTATTACATTTTCGTTAATTTGTATGACTTATTATTTAATGTTTCTTGCACTAATTTCAACTACAATTTTTTATGATTTATTCAATCAACTACATATTACATTAGTTTCTTTTGGTACCATCATCATTTTCATCTCTACATCAAGTATTATATTTTATTTTTCCTTTTTTCTTTGAAAGACTCAATATAAAATATCATATTAAAAAATTTTAATAGGTACAAAATTTTCACTGACATTATAATTTTCAATGTTTTTTGTTTATGAAGGAGAAAACTTAAATTTAGTTTTTCTCATCTACACATAATAGGAAAGAGAGTTAAGTGAGAGAGGGATAAGAAAGTAGGTATATGGACAATTATGTTTTGCATTCAGTAGAAAAAGAAAGAAATTCATTTTATGCATATTAAGTTTCTCTAAAAGAAATGAATATTACAAATTTGACACATTATTTTCTCAGTATTAAATTCCTGGATAAATCTTTTGTTTTATTAATCTTATCGAATAAATTAAAGTTTCATTTACCATTGTTAGCAAGTACATGATGTCAATATGATTTGAATAAATATTTTTATTTAATTTATAAGTTTTGCTTTTGATGTTGTATTGAATTTATCTCTCATGATTAAAAATACAATAAACTTAATGGTAGATATTTTTCTTCAAACACTATGTAGGTAGTGAGGGGCTAGAGAGGGCTAGTTTTAATATTTTAATGTTTGATTTCTTTTTTCATTAATTTAAAAAACATTAATGCATAATATTTATGTCATTTGTTTCTTACCATCTAAAATTTTCTTCTTTTCTTTTACTAACGTATAAAAATGCAATCGAAATTAAAGTCGAAAAAATTGACTCAAATTCATTGTATAAACATTTTCATCATTATTCTTTTTTTTTTGCAGTCAACAATGAAAGTTTTGGGGGTTTCACGTGCGCGCTTATAAATTAAATTTTAAATTAAAAACTAATTTTTATTTTTCGCAATCATAAATTTTTTTATCTTCTTTAAAAAATGCGCCTAAATTATCGAAAAACTACCTAATAAAAGATAATTTATACAAATTTTTCTTCGAATGAAATTTATATACAAATGATACAGAAAATAAATACATAAAAAAATTTTCGTCTGCGCATAAGAAATCAAGTCGAAATAAAATTGTGAAAAATTGTTAGTAACGTTTACTTAATACAAAGTGAAGTGTGTGTATAGTATTAATATTAGTATATTTTAAAAATAGTTAATAGGTAGTTATAGTAGTAGATTAGAGTCTCTAAAATGTCTTTACTTCTTTTTCTTTTCCTTCTCAGCTTTCTTTTCAGCCTTCTTTATCATTTTCTCGCGTTCTTTGCGATCTTTTTCAGTTTGTCTTCTCTCTTTTTCATTCAATCTTTTCAACTCTTTAATATTTTTCTTCAATATCTTCTTATCATCACCACCGACATTTAGGATTTTGAAATCGCGTGAATCTAATTGTAATAAAGCTCCACCTTCAACTCCATGTTCAATGAATTTCGGTACATGCTGTTCCATATTTATTCCAAGAAGCCAATGACATACCTAATAATAATTAACAAATTAGTTCATCATATTTTTTAATTTTTCAAAGATAGTTTACCTGCTCATTATTCCATTGCTCAACAGGTCCACTTTTCCATTGATGAGAAATGGCAATTTTGGCACGATCACTCGAGAATGATGTTGAAGAACCCGAAATATCTAAAGTACGACTCGGTGAATAAGCAGGCGATGAATCAGACGATGCTGATAAATTATCATCGCTAGATTGCGTCTGATGCTTCCATGGTGGAGATGAACCTGGAGGTGATAACGTTGAGGGAGGTACATGTTTTACTGTATTATTTGTTCATTTACGGATTTTTATTTTTCAATTTAGTTTCGTTATTAGAGGATTTTTTGTGAGAGAGATTTTGATTTTTAGTTAGTCCAAAAAAGAAACAAGAAAAACAAAGAAAGAAAGAAAATCGCAAAAAATGGAACCAAAGTGAATTTTCCATCATCATTAAATAGCAGCTATTAATTTAGATTAATTATAGACTACACACGCATACACACATCACTTTTGGGTGAATTTTTTATGCTTAGAGTAAGTTTTTTAGCAGTTATAAATTCACTCAAATCTAAAGAAAGAATAAAAATTGATACAAATCAAAATGGCTTCAATTTCTATTCTTTATTAAAAACTACCTCAAGCAAGCACAATTACAAGCAATCAAATTCATTCAGTCTTACCTTTTCCAACATTTTCATTGACAGCCTTTTTAATTTCGCATAGCAAATTTTGTGAGATCCTCTCGGCTGGATTTTGTGAATGATTGAGATCGGTAAAGTCATCACTACTGTCTCTTGATGAACCATCTTCCATCATTTTCTTGCCTTCTCGTTCTGCAAGTCTTTCCTTGAGTTGTTCATTCAATGATGGTGGATTTATTCCTTTTAAACCTTTTGGACGTCGACTAGGATAAATCCATGTATCTGGTGATTGATCATCAAGCTTATCATTCGATGATCCCATATCACTTTCATAAGATGAAGCATTCAAATCACTGCCATAGCTTGTGCTTGTAATTTTGCCACCACCACCACTAATATTGTCACGGAAGATATTTGGAATTGTTGTATGTTGCTGCTGTTTCATGTTAAAAGCTTGTACTGGAGAAGTTGCATCGTTTCTATCTTTTTCTTTATGAACACTCGCATATAAAGCTGTCGGCGATGGAGTAACAACAGGTTTATTAACAATTGGCGTTGAATAGTGAACGCCATTGGTAAAATTTGTATTATTGTTAGCAGCATCGATGTTCTGCTCCTCTTCACTTTCATCGAGATCAAGTGTACCATTTGAACTGCTATTGCTGTTGCCCAGCTTCTTCGGTAATTGCCTGTTTGCTAGTGCACCACGCGATACTAAATCGCTTTTGGCTTTATTCACTGAGCTGTCAAGTAGCTCGTGCTTTGGAATAGCTGTATCAAATTCATCTTTCACTGGAATCTTTCGCTCAACTGTTGCTGTCTTTCCATCTTCTCCTTCGCCATCGGGTGATAAATCACTGATTTCCAAGTCAGAGTATTCGCTTTCAATTTTTTTCTGGAATGGCAGTTGTTTTGGTGGTTGCTTCCGCGTCATTTGCGGTGTTAGTTTAAGACTAGTGCTATCGTATGGCAGACAAACTGGCAGTCCAGCTCGCTTTTGTGTATCCTGCAATTCTTGCTCCAAACATATTACACGATCTTTTAACTTCTTTACTAACGCATTGTACTCTAGAAAAAGATTGAAATTGTAAGAATTTATTTTATATATTAAATTAAAGAATTTACCTGTATCTTTTTCTTGTAAATGTTGCAAATAATACTCTTGAAATTGAATCATATCACGATCGCGTTGTTGAAAATCACGCAACATTTTTTTAATCTTTGAATACTTTCGTTCGAGAGTCGTATATTGTGCTTGCGATTGTTGCAGCATATTTTGATAATTATTAGCCTCTTTGCGGATATCAGCGAGATCTCGTTCTGTTTGTTTCAATTTTTCATTGAGAATTTCAGTTTCATTTGACACTGATTGGTATCGAATTAGCTGTAGAATAATAAAAATAAATTAGAATATCTGACAATTTATTAAATTTAAGCATAACAAAAACATAAAATTAGGGAAACATTTAAAATTCTTACCATCTTTTTCATGTTCATAAATTCTCCTTCATGCATGGAAATCACTTTCATTTTCTTTTATTTTATGGGGTTGCGTGTTAATAATATTTTCATAACAAAACAATGATGTGGGAAGAGAGAGAGAGAGACAATAAGCATAAATGAATGAGTTAAATTTATGTTTGTGCAGGTAATTTGAGGAATCATGATTTTTCACACTTAAAAATTGAGAACAAAAATTATAACTTGTACGCACCTCTTGTAGAATTCTCTTCAATGATTCAACATCACTTGAATTTGAATGTCCATAGTCACCTTCAAATGGAGAATCTGCAATTATTTGAGTGGGTGACATTGGTCCTTCTGATAGACTTGAATTAGCTGATACTGGAAGAGTTGAGTCTTCAGAAGTTCTACGTAAATATTCTTCTTGCTGCCTTCGCATTCTTTCCTCTTTCTCTCTATCAGCTTGAAGACTTTGTCGAATTAATTGTGCAACCTCTGAATTTTCTGGATCCTTTTCTCGTCCAATTTGGAACTTGACCAATCCTGAAGTATTTCTCAATACTGAAGCTGCATATGCTTGAGTGACTCCCACAAGTGACTTGCCATCAACCTCAATAATTTGATCATTCACCTGAATTCTACCATCACGTGATGCTGCTCCATTTTCTGTGATGGTTTTCACAAATATGCCAAGCTTTTCTAAACCTGAATCTGCTCCAACTGTTTGAAATTAAATTTAGAAAATGTTTGAAATCGATAAAAGAAATTATATTTTACCTCCCATTCCAATAATACTCAAACCAAGACCTTCATTGCCTTTCATCAATTGCACAGGGAATACATCCATCTATTTTTATAAATTATACAATAATTATTACCAAAAAAATCAAAAAATACCAAATTTTACCTTTTCAACTCTCTTTTCCAATTCATATTCAGCTGATGCTGCAACTGGATCAACATCTTCATTACGTCGATCATAATCATTTACGGAGAATGTTGAAAAGACTTGAATGGGCGCGGTACTAAATTTAACTTTGGTATTTTTCTTCACTGGAATGTGTTGATCTTCATCATCTTCACGATCATTTTCTAATAATCCTGGCACTTCCATCCAAAAATTGCCATCTTCATAGAAATGCACACCATCTTGATTGATAAAGACTTCTTGTGATTTTACTGGCGGATATTCCATTTTTAACGACTCATCACCTGAGTCTTCATTTTCGGATGTTGCTGAGCTTCTAATCGAATTATCACGACGTGATTCAACTTTGCTAAAGTTTATGCTATCGGAAGTTGTTGTGTTTGTTATGGTATTTATACTCTCATTGGCACTTTGATTCGATTCGACTGAAACGAGTGAATCTTGGAGCATTGTATTTGAAGACGAATCGCCCAATAGAATCGTTTGATTGAGCATATCGTTTGATTGATCAATTGATGATTTGTCAGTTGCATTGTTAAGAAATTCGGATTTAGTAGTTGTGGTGTTAGCAGTAAGTACATCTTGTAGCCAGTCAGGCTCGTTTTCACTCGTATCTGAATGTTTTCGACTCGGTTCCTTTGGCAACGGTGGAAGTTCTTTACTGGCTAGAATTGCCTCAACTTCACGTGCTTGTTCATCAGATAATAGAGACTGTTGTCTGTAATTTAATTTTAATTTATTAATAAGGTACAATTAAATGTTTATATTGAATGAAAATTTTCTATGATTGTTGTTTGTTGTATTATGAATGCATTACCTTATTTTGCTTTCCAAAATTCTACAGTGATTGGCAACAAAAGACAGCAAGCATAATTTTGTAGTTTGTATAAAATCATAATAAGAACATGAATGATGGATATATATGTAAAGAGAGAAAGAAAGAGAAAATTAAATGAAAACAAAAAATCAAAAAATAATAGATTCGTGACAGTGATGACATGAAATAAGACAAATATTAAAATGTTGGTTGATGAGTGACGTGTGAAATTTTGATGATTCAATTGCGATGATTTATGATAAAATATGAAAAGTATTTAGAAATTTTTTATGCATAAGAATTTTTATGTTTGAGTGAATTTTCATACCTTGAGCTCAACAGTCGCTCAGCCTCATCGTGAGTCATTGCATCGGGAATTATCGTTTCATTTTCTTCACTTATCTTTCTATTGTTAACCTCATCTTCAGTATCGCTAGCGTCAGCGAATTCCACGTCTTGCAAGTCTAGTGGTGAGTTCAACTCGGGAATAGGTGGTGGAATTTTCTTTGCTGACAATTTTGGTGCTTGCTCATGTTCTTCTTCAGTGTCTTCTGCTTCAGAGAGCGGTTCAGGTGGAAGTTTCTTATTAAACAGCTCCTCAATATCTTTGTCCTCGTGCAATCGTGTGCATGTAGGATCAAGTATTTTTTGTGGACTTATATAGCCTCTATCGGTGATATCTTGACTCACTTTCACATCATATTCACCATCTTCATCCAAAATATTTTCCTTCTCATAGATAAAATCTCTAGCTGGCACCATCACTGGCAATTCAGGTTTTATTGTTGCATACACGACCTTCTCTTTAATCACTTCATTGCCATTTTCAATTTTACGCCTGTACGATTCATTCTCATCGTACATTTGATCACTCTCAATGCCTTCTGGCTGCACTCGATGCTCGAGATCAACATATGTTACGTTGCTTATGATATCTGGGTGTGAACTTATCAACTCGCTCTTCTTATCATAATCATAGACCGTTTGTAAGGCCTTAATTTCAGGTGATGGCTCATTGAAGCCACCTTCGTCGGTTGTTACTGAGCTATGAATGCTCGGCGGTCGTTGACCCAATCCTGCTGCTGGCAAGTTTATGCATATCGACGATACTTTCTTCGATCTTCTTTGCACTTTATCATCGTCTGCATCTTCATCATCATCTTGTGACCGGCTTTTACCTGTGTGAATATAAATAAATAAAAATAGCATTTTTAGCAGAAAACTCAATTCCAAAAAAAGTATGTAATATGACAGTAATAAATTTTCAAGGCTGCATTTTCATTTTAATCGCAATAGACATTGCCAAGAAGATTTCTTTAAAAGCATTTTATTTCTCATTTTTGAAGTGATTTATTCTCGACATTTTCGTCTAAATTTGTCTGTTCCTGTTGTCGACTATTTTGTCTAAAAATAAATTCATCATAAATGTCATCCGAATCAATTTCCGAAGCATCTGTTTCTGTTTTAACACCAGAACAACAGCTCATCAATCGATTAGACGATGATTTCAACTATTTACTTCATTTTTCAATTAAATCTATCGAGAAGCTACCCGAATGGAAAAGAGAGCTAGCAAATAAGTGGATAATGAAATTAAGTACTTCAGCTGAAGATCAAAATATCGCCACAAAATTGACTCGCAATGATTATATTACAAAATTATTGAGTTGTATACATAATCAAGACTTTAAACCGCCTTTCAATCAATCACCACCGCCATCGATCGAAGCCCTTGCTAAGATTGATTTCGATTTTGAAAAAGTTGTTCATGACATTCCAGCTTGGATAAATGAACTGAGGCATCATGAAGCAAAAGAAACAAAAATTGGAGGGCGAGATTTTGAGACTTATTTTTCAGCAAAGTTGTTGGATAATGGAGCGTGTGCATATTTGGCAGTATCAACTCAAAATGAAGGCGACAAAAGTGCTTGGATGAGATTGGCGCCAAATGCAATGAACAAGGAGAAAATTGACAAAATTTTCAATAAAGAATTTCGTGGAACTGGTTTTGATAAAGAATTTTGAATAAAATTTAAATTTACCTTTGCATTCACTACAAAATCTTCTTATATTTAAGCACAACATATTCATTTTTCTCACTCTCCACAAAGGTTGGTTTTTTCCGGAAATGTTCAATATGTATGTGGGATTTTCTTTCGACTCACACGAGTCATTAAATTGAGAAAAATCGCTTTCTCATCATCATCACTTCTTCTTTTTGATATTAATAAAAATCTGCTTTAAAAAATTATTTCGTAGAACTCTCTATTTAATCGATTTTATATTTTTCAAAACAGCCAACAACATCAAAAATATTTCATGTCATTGAATTTTGTCATAAAAATATAAATTATAAAATCAGCAAATTTTTTCTTTAAAATGAAGCTAGAAACAAAATAATATTTTTATTTGAATGTGTGGTCGTTGGAGGAAGTCATCAAGAAAAAAATATACTTGCTGCTGCTGCTCCTTACACTTTCACTCGTGACTCTTAATTTGTCATTCATCGAATTGAGATAACAATGAGACAACAAAACACACATTGTAACACATTTTATTCTTCTTTCGCATGCGTTTTCGATTTCTACTGTATGTATTTGTCTCTCATTTATATTTATATTTTTCGCAAATTTCTTTCAAGAAAAAATGTCGTCTACAGACATCCCACGCTTGTTACGTATGAATGGAATTTTGATTTCTTTTAATTTTTTATTGAATTTTAACACAACACATATAGAAGAAATATTTTATTGTGGACATCGTGATGATACCAGTGGGCAAAACCATTAAAAGTCATCACGTTGGCTTTTAATACTTTTTCATTGGAAAAAGAAAGAAAATTCTTTCATTCATCTGTCATCGATTATTAATAATAATAATTTTCGCATATTTTTAATTACATCTCTACAAGTTGATGAATGCCGACTGCTGTGTATACATGTGAACAATTTCATTCTTTCTTTTTTAAATCAAATAATTATACACGCTCGTTTTGCTATAATTAAAGGATGAATGTATGTGCAATGTCTTTCTCAAATTACTCTTTTTTTCATATATGTGTGTATATATATTTTATGTGTCTCACATGCACAATTTCTTTCCTTTCTTCAGATACATTTAATCATGATTCAAAAACTGAAAGCCATTCACAAAAAAAAATAGTTAAGTGAACAGCAGCAGCAACGATATTTACTATGATTTTAAGATCTCTTCTTCCTTAGATGGTTTATATTTTTAGCTTCACAGAAATATTTTTAGAACACACACAATATTGCTCATTTCTTCTCTGTTCTTAAATCAACATAATTTCATATTTCTTTTAAGAATAAAAACAATTCAATTGAATATAAAAAATAATCTCTTTAATTCAATTAGAACGCACATAAAATTTCTAAAAATATATACTAAGAATTTTTTTATTCTTCTCTTACGATCACAAACAGTACCACAACGCAACACGATCGCGACTGATGATTATCCGCGCGTTGGAGATTTTTCTTTTTCATTCTCTATGAGCAATAATATGACGGCTGCTGCTGTGCCAGAGACAAAAACAAAAAAATTGTTATTTTGTGTATAAATACAAATATGTATGAATATCCATCTACTGATACATTAAATTAACTTTTCTCTTCTCTGTCTCTCTCACTCTCCTCATTTTCTTTTCTCGTATATAATCGTATATCGTTGGCTTACGAGCATTTTTCTTGTAGTTTTCTTTGCTCACTTCTTTTCCTTGCGATCGCGAGAGCGAGAATGAGAAATTGTTTATTAAATGCTCTTTTTTTTTAAAATGCATTGGACTGGAAATTACTCAAATGAAATGGAAATCGAAATTTATTATTGTAAGTCAAATTTCTTAGCTCTCAAAATGTCATACAAACACATATAGAAATAGAGAGAAATGGGAAGTTTGGATGAATGATTTACTCTTTTCTGCGAGGGAGGAATAAGCGTTAATGTTCTCCTCTCATTCTCTTTCTGTTATTTCTTTTAATAAATACATGCACATTTCTGACTCTTTTATACTCTATTGAAATTGGTTCTCAAAACTCTTGTATGTAATTTATTTATCTTTAGTCTAAGCGTAGACGACGACAGGAAGTATTATTTTCTCCTATTAAAGCTCTCTTTTACTATGTGTTTATACTCTCAACAATGTATTCATATTCGACTATAAAATTTCTTCAATCATATTATTTCAAAATGTTTTCGATCATTATTTTAGTTAGAATTGTCTTATTTTTAAACAATAATTTAAAAATTTTTTTTTTATTTGAATGATTTACTTACCGTCATCACTTGTAAGCAATTCAGTCTTTTCCTTCTCATTGGATTCATTTTCTTGTTTCTCATCTTCTGTATGAATCGGACTCGAGGGACCTGATGAGCTAGCTGCTGGTGATGGAGTCGAACTTATTGCATGAGCTGGTGATGTAAGACTCGAATCTTTGTCGCTACTAAGCCTTCGATTATCAGCTTGTGGTGAATAACTTGTGGAATTTTGTATTGGCTGCTCGCTATAGTCAAAAGATTTCTTCCGTCCATAATTGTTTTCGTCGACTTTCGTAACGTCAGGTAATCGCTGCGGGCTCGTTAATGAATTTGAGCGTGATGTCGTTCGTGGTTTAATTTCTGGTGGTGTTGAAGTGGACTGTCGCTTCGAGGGACTTGGCGGTGATTCAATTGAAGATGTTTTTGACGATCTTAGCTTCTCAACTTGCTCTGGAACTTTATTAATTTCAGAATTGTTAATGACACCAGTTCCGGGCACAGTTCGAATAATGTCGCATCGAGATGATGCAGAAGTTGTTGTGGTGTTTCGTGATTTACTGAAATGTGATGTCCAATTTTTCTGCTTTTCAATCAACTCTTTTGAGTTAAATTTTCTTTCAGGTTTTTCAGGCTTTTCTGGCTTCTCTGACTTCAATCTTGATACATTTTGAATTAAACCAACTCCTTCAATTTTATTCCCAACTCCATTGCTAATGCCAGTAAATTTCTTTTTGGGAGGTGATGGCGATCGTTGTTGTCTTTCAGGACTTGGATCTTTTAAATTGTCATCTTTACTTGTGGAATGTTTGATACTAAAAGTCGTTGGTCTATTGATTCTTCCCTCACCGAGTCGCTCAAAAAGTGCGCGAGCATTATTGAATCGTGCTGCATGTGATTCAGTTCTTACAACAACAGTTCCAGTAGCATCTTTTTGCTCTTTTTCTTCTTCGCTGAGAGCTTTACGTTGAAAAATGTTTGCAATTTGTGAAACTTTTTGTCCTTGCTGCTGTTGTTGTAAATTTGCTTTATCCATAGCTAGAGAAAAAGAAAGAAAAACAATGAGTCATTGAAAATGTCAATTTATAGTGATATCGTATTTGTCAATAAGTAAGCGATGAAAGGAAAAGTTTGTTTGTTACTGATAAATTAACTTCATTATCAGCTTGTAACCGACAGACGTAAAGCAAAAAAAAAAAAATCAAGCAATTGAAATGTCGTAAAGATTCACAGTTTAATGCTTCAGTTGAGACCGTAATGTTGGGTAAAATTGTTGTTATTTGCGCCATTATCGAGCTATCTTTAAACACTCAATTATCGCTAATCGACTACAGAGCGTGTCAGAAGAAATTCAATTGCACGAAGGCACTTAAGCCATCCGATTGTCCTCCGGGACTGTACCTCGATGTTAACACTGGCGATGGAGGTTGCTGTCACGGATGTAGAGGAGGAATCGGTACGCTTTAAATCGTGAAATTAAATATCGTTTATTTTTATAAATTTTTTGTCAAGGTCAGAGCGTGGTGAAAGTGGCTGCAGTCGAACAAATAAAAAAAAACTTTGTGCACCCGGCTTGCAATGCGACGAAGATTTTTATTGCATTCTCAATCGAAGTGAGTAAACAAAATCGAAAACGAATAAAATACTTCCGAGTACATGTTCTTCTTTTCCTTTCACTTTCAGCTTCATGTTTTCACACCATGCATTTCGATGATGATATCATTGGGTGGAAGCCAAAATGCGAAATCGATGGAACATATTCGGCAAAACAATGTCGTGGTGATAAAATTTCAGGAAGGTAATTTAATTATTTTCGTCAACACAACTTGATAAATATTTGTGCCTTTTACAGATGCTTCTGTTATGCAGAGACGGGAGAAAAGCTTTTTGGATGGGACTGGTGGCGAGAGGCTGTTAATATGACATGCGCTTGTAGTCGCCAACGTTTCAGAGCAGAAACGGCGGGACGTCTCGACGTAACATTGCATTGCCTGCCGAACGGAAATTTCGAGAGACTTCAATGCGACATGGGAATATGTTGGTGTGCCGATGAACAATTTGGGCATATTGAGAAAGGCACGGTCGCAGTGCCAGAGAGTCTATGGACTTATCTTCCTTGCTGTGAGTGGGATTTAATTCGATTAACACACTTTAATTACTTCAACTGCCTTTTTCAACAGATAATAGCACAGAGCATGGCGATCAATATCTAAGAAAATGTGAGAGTATGGCTCATGCACAAAGACTAATTCAGAAAAAGCTTGTAAATCGAGGTGCGATCAAAGCTGTTCCAAATCTAATTCGGTGTAACTATGACGGCACCTATGCTGAAATCACCATTGAAAATCCATTGTAGGCTTTAAACTCAATCAATTGATGACCTTAATTGTCTGTTATTTTATTTTTTACTTTTTTCTCTCACTCTCTATCGATAGAGTCTATTGTCAAATGCCTGATGGATCGAAATTAAATTATGCGACATTATCGAAAATGATAGGAGACATGAATTGCAGTAAGTTATGCAATTTTTTTGTAAAAAATTACCATTGTCATATCTAGCAGTTTCTATCTCTGTCTCACATTTTTAGATTGTGCTCGTGATGAGAAAATTTTCAAGAACGCAGGCATCGATTTCAATTTGCGTTGCCGAGATAACGGTAACTATGAATCCATACAGGATCAAAATGGAAAGATATTTTGTGTAGATCGTGATGGCTTTGCGGTTTCCGGACTTTTAAATTCTGACTCGAGTATTGATTGCGATCAATTTTTCTATTATGCGCAAGAAGATATTTTCACTGATGATATTGATATCGAAGAATGGTGATGGGAGTTCAATTACCAATTATGATGTATAACTGACATTTCGCAACAAATATACATGTTTGAAATAAAAAAAACAGTGTGCAAATGTGAATGAGAACATTTACTTAGACATGCAGTTTAAATGGCTTCATTAAAAAAGCTCTCGAAAAAAAAAACTGTTCAATGTGACTTAAAGTATTGAATTACAGTTACTTCATCTTTCGCATAACAAAAAGTAATTTAATAATATGAAAAACTCTTCAGTTTCGTTAATTAAAATTATATCTATCATGAAATCTCACCTTAATTGTTTCTTCTTTTGTCTTATTCTTATTATCTACACTGCGTTGATGATTTAATTTTTCCCTCTGCCTATTTTATAATAAATTTCGCATACGATAATTAGTGCAAGTCATTTCAATTGCAAAATAAAAGCTGTCGAGGTGAGTTGGTGTGTGTGTTCTGAAATTTACATAAAAAAGTTTGGCAATTAATTTTAAGAAGAAAGTGAATTTTTTTCACGGTGATGAATTTCCATTAACCTCATTCGATTGTAAATTAGTAAAGAGAGGAAAAAATTTGCAATTTTAAATGTCTCGCGCTGACAATGGTGACTAAATAGCTCAACGGAGCGTTGCAGTGAGAGTGTGAGCTGCATCACTTGACCTACGCTGCGACGAGGATGATTTGATGTATTTTTTCTCTTGAAAATGCCATAAATAGACGGCAATTGAGCATGAAAAATCTGAGGCATAGAATTTATATTACTGCACTCAACCACATAAGTGAACGAGTTCTTTCTTTATTTAGCAGCACAATGTGAATAATAATCTCAATTAATAAGCAAAAAAGAAAAACTGTTTAAGTCAGCAAAATATATGAACTACCACAAAAGATAAAGTCTTGCACTCATTCAACCAACCATCTACATTCACAAAAGTTGATTGAATTCATGAGAGAGTGCTACATTTCCCTTTTTACAGCTCATTCTTTATCACTCTTTCCTTGCTTTTTATTGTTCTCTTGTCTCCGCTTTGTCTCAATTTTTTTTAAACCGTATATATATTTTTTCCTTTAATAACCATATGACTGAAGTTTTCAAAATAATTGTGATATGTGTCTCTATCTAAGTATTTCTCTAATTGCAAAAAAAATAATTTCTTAACATTTGTTGCACATTCTAACCATAACTATGGTTTCAATACCATTCAAGTGCATTAAACGGCAAATGATGTTTTATCTTGATTTAAAAGAAAGTCATTTACAGTTGTCTCTAGTATACAAACATGATTTTACTCATTTTTTTTAAAAAAAAGATACAATAGTAATGAAAAATTCATTTTTGTTAATGATAAGAGAGCATATACATAAAAAGAGGAAAAACATCGTTAGAAATACATTACTCTATACTATGATGCATTTTACAATACGCTCACACAGTATTGAGCGAGAGTAATAAAAGAGGAAGTCAAAAACCGGAGGAAAAAAGAAAAAAAATCGATGTGATGCATCACATGGATGTGTGAGTTTGTATAATGCAGTATATATGCACAATTTTCATTCATCGAGCTAGATGTTACAATATACATACAGCAGCATTATGTTACTTTCAAGTACAGTTTATTCATTGTAAAGAACAGAAGAAAAACCCTTAGAAGTTAATTTCAATTTACAATGAAAATGTTTTCATTTTATAATGACAAGAAATTTATTACAATGAAGGAAACAGAAGCGTTATTCATTATATAAGTGTTAATTCATATTCATCTATTTCATCACCATATAATGACCTTTAAATTTTAAATAGAAGTTACTAATAAAGAGCTCATTCTTCCATGGAAACGCATAATTATATTAAGATTGAGCGTGAAATTAGCTTTACATATATAGAAATTTTATAATTCACACACCTACGAATAGTATACACATTAGTCGTTAAACTGTTAAAGATAATTAAACAGTTGAAGTCTAACGAATTCAATTAACTTTATTTTTATTGTTCGTGTATTCATAAAACTGCCTGCATTTGCATACATTCTGTCCCACGAATTGCTTATTTCTGGTCAAATAAATAAGATGAGAAAATTTTTAAGTCATTGTTAATACCTACGTAGCTCAAATTTCGTCATCTGTCCATTGATTAATTCGATACGTCAAAAGACGCCTTTTTGACTTGCTGTTTTACTGTCATGTCATTTCATATTAAAAATTTACACTTTTTTGAAAGTCTTTCTTTGCTAAATTTCTCTTTCAACCTCAAATATTGTTTACTTCACACTATCATCAGCTAAGGATTAACTTCTAATCATTTAATAAGTGGCCAAATCCTAAAATGCTATTAAATATGATGTGCTTAATGGTTTTAAATATAATTGCGAAAAAATAATAGCTCTTGTACTTAAAACACTCACTTTACATCATCAAACATCATGTAAGCAAAAATGAAGCATTTCTTCTTGTCTCTCTAACGGTAATCGTCAGCAAGGTCATTTTATGAGAGAATTTAACACACTTTTACGTTCAAAAGTGGCAAGTGAAAACGCTATACATGCTGTTTTTCTATTCAATCTTTTTTGTATCGATTTACAACTTCTCAAAGTGTAAAGAGGCCCATTTAATGATTCAAAGAAATCTCCATACACTTGAATGAAAAAGAAAAAAAGCGATGAAACTGAATTAAACTGATACACTTTTTTAGCAGTTTTCGAGAAAAATGGAGTTTATAGATTCACTTTGTTTGCTTTAGATTTAATCAAATACTTAACCGCTTTATAAGTTATAATAATTGCAAAATTAAAAAGATAATAAATTTTTTAGAAAAATTTAAAAATGTAAACAAGAAAAAAAAACAGAAAATTTCAATTGTTTTTCTGCAGGGATAAACAACTCTGACAAAAGAAACAAAAAAAGACGAAAAAAATTTTCCCTTGATTTTTTTCGGAAATTTCAAATTCAAATTTACGGATATTTTAAAATTATACAATTCGATTATTGAAAACACTTGTAAGGTTTATTCAAATATGCTCAAAGTAATTGAATTTACCACAATAAATTTCATCCATAGACTTAGGTATCATTTTTTGAATTTTATTAAACTTTCAAATATTTATAATAGTAAAAGAATTTTAATAACAAATATTACCTCATGCATCTCACAAAAAACGATGACAACGACAACACATTAATATCTTATTTGTGAAAAATGACGCTAAATATACATACACTTTTTAAATATAGCAGTATGTGACGATTGAGGAGAAAAAAAGAGTTTCAGTTGTAATCATTGAATTCTTATCTAGTTCAACAACCATTCATTCATTTAATTTCAATCATCATCGTTTTATTACTACTGCTGATATGCTTCTAAAATGAGATCAACAAGAGAGTTGAGTTAAAGACAGCAATCAATCTAAACGATTGTTGAAAAAAAGAGATTTTTGTTGATTGGACATGATTGTGTTGATGAAAGAGAAACATCGATAGCAACTATATTTGAAATTTGTTTTATTTTCATTTCGGTAAGCAAAGAACAACAAGCAATCACGAGCAAGAGAGAATGAAAATCGAAATTTTTTTTCGCTATACTTGACACATATTTTATATTTAACTACTCGCTTTAAAAGGTAAAAGTTAATAACAATGAATTGTGACTTATGGACATGAAAACTAGAATTTATAATGATGTGAAAAATAAGAAGAAGTCGTTTATTCGAAAAATGTTTAAATGGCACTCACTCGAGGAAGAGAATATGAGATATAGGATGGAGGAGGTGAAGGGGAAAAAATTATAAAATTCTTAGTTCTTGAAAGTTTTTTGACATTGTTGAAAGACAGCAGGAAGTTAACTCTCACATATGAACATGGAAAATTTAAAAGCAGAATTCCAATTAGATTCTTCAGCAAGTCATCATTTGGAGAAATGAAACTTATAAATAATTTATTAGAAAATACTTTCTTCTTATGAGATACAATACAAAAAGCAAAAATTCAACTATCATATTCAAGATGAAACATCAGCCAATGTATGCAAAAAAAAAAAATGTTCACATGTGAATGACACAATTTTAAGATGTTCACTTTATCTTTATATAAGTAAAGAACCGCAAAATAAAGTTTCCAAGTCATAAAACTCATATATTTCAAAGCAAAAGAAACATTGAACCTTGCCGAATTTCAAGCAAGTAACTGATTTCATCAAGATTGCGCTAATTACTTTCGAAAAAATTTTAAATTTTTTTAGAATGTTCCATAGGCGCTTTTCATGGTCAGTGTTTTGTTTTAATGAATGAACATAGAGCTCACTTTTAAACAATGATTAGACAAAATCATATATGTGATTATCGCGAAGAGCTTTTTAAGAATTGAAAATTAATTTCCATCTTCAGTTAAATAATGAGAGTGTGTAATGCTTGAAGAAGCTTCAACTTCTTTTTAATACAGTTAAAAACTCTCATTTTTGCCAAAAAAATATACTTAAAACTTTTCTTCTTTCTCTGTTACTAGTTTTTATAAAAAGTAAAAAACCCCATTTGATTACAATCATTTTAACTTAAATCTTTCAATGTTTCGTTTAATGACAAAATCTGAAGGAAGTTGAAAACACAATGGCCATCAAATAATTGTAATATTCTTAACATTCATTTCATTTCTTTGCTCTTTATTACTTGCTTCGCGCTCTTTTACTCGCAACATAAAAAGTTCATTCATCTCAAAAAATTTTTCTATTTCAATCTCATTTCATTTTTATCTAACAAAGGGAGAGAAAAATTTTTATTGAGAGATATTGTTTGATGATGGACGGACGTGAATACATAATCTTTTTTTGGAAGTTTTCTCTCTTGTTATAGATGAACGAAGTTCAATCGAAAAAATATTATCAAGCTTATTATCTGAATGTTTAGTGTTTCTTTAGAATATTTAAAATTTCATTTTATAAATTTTTTTAAAACTTCGATTTAGAATTAAATTTTTAAAATTTTTCAAAATTGATGAAAAATAATGAATAAAATCTTCATCATAATAAATTTTATTTCATCAGCAAATTCAGAAGTATTAGTGAATCTTATCACTCATTCATCATCTGACGTTTGTGTTGGTTTTATCAAATAATAAATACACATAATATTTCTTTCAAAGTAAATTTGTAATCCCCTTCTGTCGCTCACTCGCACTTTTTTTCAAGAACATGACAATAAAGCAGCAAATTGTGTGACCATAATAATTTACTGCCGTTTTTCTTTGGTGTAAAGAAACTTGCGAAAATTTAGATAATTGTGTAATAATGTTCAAAAAACACCTTACTTAATGACCAACTTCCAACAGAAAAAAAAAATTTATTCTTACGTAAAAATCCCATTGTCGACATTAAAACAAAGAATGACTTTAACGTCAGAGATTGCTTACAAAGAAAGATATCCGAGGCTACTGCTGCTGCATTCATAGCAGTAAGTAGTGTAATATAATAACATTAAAAAGATTGTGTTGGAGTTCAAGGGCAAATTACAACTTGATCTCTCTCTCTCTCTTCACTTACTAATTGACTTCTCGTTACCACTTTGGAATGAGTATATTGGCTGCCATGGCATTACTTTAGTTATTATATAAAATCAATATTAAATGGTTACCATCATAGTGTAATGATGACGAAAGAAGACTAACTGCATAAATTATTATGTGCAAGTTTTATTTCTTTTGAGATTAATATTTGTTTAGGTTCATTGCTTCAAAATGATATAATTTTTTTGCCAATGCATGAATAATTTTAAGTTTTAATAAAACACGAAATTTTATTGCAAAAAAAAACAGCAAAAACATTTTTATTGATTTGAAGAGAAAATGGCACAGCGAGGAAAGAATGAGTAATTGCAATGACACTGTTTTCGTCTATTCAATCATAATTTGATTAAGCTTTAAATCGCGACACGAAATTGAATGAAAAAAATTGTTTTTTGCTGTGCAAATTTTTAGTTGAAGGAAGTGCTTTCAATATACTACATAGAGCTTCTTTTTATTGCCATCTTTTCTTTGAGAAACTATATACAAACTCGTTTGCATTCACTTTAGATAGATAGATAGATACAGAGAGAAAAAGAAAGAGAAATGAGTACAGACAATTTTGCATTAAGGAGAAAAGTGAATTAAAGCTCAAGAATTACTGCTGAACAGTTGAAATGCAAGAATGTCTCTTTAATTTCTTATTGAAATATTTTAAAGACATTTTTGTGATAAAGTGAATGAGAAACTTTTTTTTCAAGACCTGCGTACTAGTAGTTTGATACGTTTCATGATCCAAAGAGAAAAGAGGAAAAAAATCCTCTCTCTTCAAATGTCTGAGGTGTGTCAGAAAATGGGAAATTTTTGCGAGCCGAAATTCTTATAGAATCATTCTATTTTATTCTTATTAGACCCTTTTTGTATAATTACCTTAAAATGTTTTTACACAATATCATATGCAGCTGCTGCTCTTATATTCCCATTAAAGACTTTTCACTAACGAATTTTTTTCTCACTTCTCTTCCTTCCTTGTTTCAACTTCTTTTTTACAGCAGAGCAAAATTTTCTTCACTTCAACACTATATATACTAGCAATAATAGAAATAATTACAATTTGCTCTCATTGACCGCAGCACTAATGAATTTTTCTACACAACTTGTGATCAATTAATTTCTTCTCTTTCTTTTCTCAAAAATTTACATTATAAATTTTTTTTGTTGTGGTAACTATTTATCGATTTTTTTTATTATTTTTCACTAATTTTGCACATTTTTATATCGGAACATTATTTTCTATTCGACAAATTTTCATTTTATTGTCTCTATTAGTTTAACATCGACTTGTTCATCTCGCTGCTCCGAAAAACAAGACTCAAGAAATTTGTTTTTTCTTTACTACTGAGTTGAGCTGTTGTTCACTTCAAACATTTCTCGGTGACTAAAATGTTATGTAAAAGACGACTATCATTTTTTTTTTTTTGTCGAAAGTGTTTTTTTAAAAAAATACTTTTATAAAAATTTAAAATTTTCGTCTTTATGCAACGAATTATAAAATAATTATATTAAAATTTTGTATCAAAAAATTAAATTTAAAATTTTTTAGATTTTTTTTTATTCAATTTATAAAGTTTCGTTTCAAATTTAAATATATTTGCGAAAAACATTTTTGAGAAAGAAAAACAATAAAAGCTTTTAAAAATAAAAACAATCGGCGAGGAATTGTAGTGTTTAGAGTATTTTCGAAATTTTAAATTTGAAATTATCAAATCGTTTACCTAATTGTATTTTTAATATTTCTCAATATTTGTAAATAAACATTGAATTTTAAAATTTTTAATAAATAAACAAAGAAGTTGTTGAATTTTTAAGAAAAAAATAAAAATTGTTGATATAAAACTTAAAGGTAAAATTGTTTAGTGTTTAAATCTATTTTATAATTTTTAAAGCTACAAAATATAAAATAAAACATATTTTCATTAAAATTTTAAAAACCCTCCAAAATTATTAAATGTGCACTTAACTTTATATTTTGTCTTAACTTCGAATTTCCTTCAGCCTACGACATTTTTCGAAATACATTCTGGAAAAAAAGTTTCTCTAATAAAAATTCTTTTAATTTATCACGAAAGAGAAAAGATTCATTAGTAAAGTGATTTAAATATTAGTTATAAGATTATACTGCCTGTTCAGTTGTAGTTAGTTTCAAAGGAGATGCTGGATTTAAAGAGATAGGGAAATTTTTAATATAGTCCACCATTAATTTTCAAAAAATTTAAAATACATCTAAAAGACGTTTTTTTGCCAGAAAATTTTTATTACTTAAACCAAAGGTATAAAATTAGTCACAAGAAAAGTTTTCTAGTGCAAATTTTAATTTCATAACATTACATTTAGTGCAATTAAATTGCAATTTTTTTCATCATTTATTACAATCCATCTTGTTTTCACAGAGACATCTTTTTCGAAGTCTTCTTTATGCGAGCATTTCGATCGATTTATAAACATAAACCGTTGAGCATACAAAAAGAAAAAAAAAAACAAAATAACGAACGTCGGTATTTTTCCACAAAAGTTTGAAACAGAAAATACTAAATCAATGCTGATAGAATTGTTGATGTAAATATTTTCCGTCGTTGGATTTAATTAAATTCTTTCATCTTAAAGCATCCACAGCAGCTAGAGAGAGAGAGAGAGCTAGGAGATGAAAAGAAAGCGCAATCAAAATGATGAAAGTAATAATAATGTTGATAAAAAATTGCGCTATGATGAGGAAGTTAGTAATGTAAATCAAAGCAATGCAATTAGTGAACTTGACAATTCACTCATTGAGAAAAAAGAGGAATTTGTGTTGACGCGCGAAATTGCTGACAATGCCATTCTGTGCGATATTGCCGGCAATCAATGGCGGATTGGAGCTCCTGTTGGCAAAGGAAGTTTTGGTGAAATTTATTTGGCTTCTAATGACACAACAAGTGCAGTCAATGTCTACAATGCAAACTACGTGACTAAGATTGAGCCTCACTCAAATGGACCACTGTTTGTCGAAATTCATTGTTTGTTGAATGTTAATAAACAAAATGGTAAACAAATTATTTTTTTTTTACAATAACAATTAATAGTGGGAATTTATTCTTTTTTTAGAAATAGAAGATGGTGAAAAAAATGAAGAAATGGAAGATAAATCAAAGAACATTAGCTTGTTGGAGTCACCAATTACAGGCATTCCAAAATATATTGCCTCAGGTTCACACTTCTTCAACGACATTCGCTATCGATTTCTCATTATGCCTCGTTATAAGGCCGATTTACATTCCATCACCAAGTCAGCACGACTGAGTCGAAAGCATTTTCTAATTCTGGCCAGCCAAATTATCGATGTCCTTATGCATCTTCATGAAAAGCACTATGTTCACTCGGATATCAAAGCTCAAAATATTATGATTGGACAATATCATAGCAGCAATTATCGTCATCAACAACCACTAACAAATGCATATAAAAAGTCACTAAATAATAATGGCAATAAAGCTCTTAATTCTTCAATTCAATATAGTGGTGCAAATCCACTACGAACGTGTCGAATGGAGAAAGGATCACATGATAAAACTCATCATTCTGTTTATAATGAAATGGTGCAGTCACATTATTTGAGGCCAGGACGTTCAGTCACTTATTCTGTTGATGAAAACTCAAGAAGCTCACATTCTCGTGAAAGTGAAAGCAGTGACAATTCTGACGATGAAGATTATGAACTCAGTGCAAGAAAGAAGAAAACAGGATCACGTCGAAGCGCAAATAAATCAAAACGTGACAGAAAAAATTCTAAATCACCAGTTAAAAATGCTCATGCAACATCAAACTTGCCACCACCGCCGCCAGCTTTTGAGTCGGTAGCAGACGATTCAAGTGATCATGTTTACATAATTGACTATGGTTTAGCAACAAAATTTGTTGACACAAATGGTGAACATAGACCTTTTTGCATGGATCAACGACGTGCACATGATGGAACACTTGAATTCACATCGCGTGATGCTCATTTTGGAGCGCACTCGCGTCGCAGTGATCTTGAATGTTTCGGTTATAATTTGATATATTGGAGTCAAGGTTATTTACCTTGGAAGGATGAACGACTGAAAGAGCAACCTGAAATTGTTCATCGATTGAAAGAAATTTTTATGACTGATGTAAAAGAAATGTTGAAACTGTTTTATGGAAAGGATGTTCCAAAATATTTGGGTGAATTTATGAATTATGTTGGGCAGCTCGAGTTCGATGAAGAGCCTGATTATGCTTATTTGAAAGGACTCTTCGAAAAAGAATTTGTAAAATTAGGCTACAAAGTGTCCGATATGACGCTAAATTTGAATGAAGTACGCGAGCAATGTGAGCCAATAGATAAGAATATATCGGAACATGATTTAATGATGGCCAGTATCACTGACTTGAAGACTGTAACAAAGCTAGGGTTTTTGGTTTCATCTTCGGACAGTGTCGATGGAGTTGAAGTTTTAGTGAAACCAAATGAATCAATGAGTTTAAATTTATCGTGCAAAGCATCACCGAAGAATTTACGCTCAAAAGAGAAATCGGCAAAAGGCAAAAAACCTAAGCGACAGCGAAAATTGACTGAAAAAGAAATTATAAGTGAAAAGATTGCAAAAGGCAAGAAGTTATCAATACAGGAAATTGCTACACTTGATCCTGAGCAAATTGCTCGAGATCGAGCTGAAAAAGAATACGAAAAATTTGATGAAAAAGTTTATTACCAAACGCCACAACGTTATAAAGGCAATCCCACTTATGCAATATTAGAAATTGAAAATAGAATTAGAAATAAGCATAATGGTTCTGCGAATGTGTCTATCGTGACTGCCAACAACAATGCAACTGAAATTGAACCAATTAAGGGTTATACGAAACCAATGATGGATGTTCTCAAGAAACAACAAATGATTGTCGAACAGCAAATGGCGAATGGTCAAGGCTCGCCTATTAGCACCTATCAGAAACGCAATCGTGAGGGTCTGAGAAATGTGATAAAAGCTACACAGAAAAATATAACGTATCAAAATGAAGTTAAGAAGAGTAATAAGAAGAATTCTCGTAAAGGAAGCAGAAGAGGAAAGGAAGCAATAGTAGTGACACCTGTCAAAACAAAAGCAAGTAGAAAGATAATTTTAGATGATGAACCTGAAACCGAACCAAACTTCGAAGAAGATGAAGAAATTGCTCCAAAACAATTGAGAGGAAGGAAAAGAAAGCTTGGAAGAGCTATAGTTATGAAATCAAAACGCAACGTGAGAACGGCAATCATTCAATCAGAAGAAGAATCTAAAGTATCAACGATAATGCTCCAAGAAGAAGAGGTTGATGACCAGGAAGAAGAAGAAAAGCAACCTGTCGTGAAAACTCGAGGTCGTAAACGAATAATAAAGAATAATAGAGCAATAACTAGAGTAATTGAAAGCACTGCGCCTGAAACTGAAGAAGACTCAGTGTATTATGATATACCAGGAGAAGGATCGAATGATGGAACACGAGAACCATCATCTGACACTGAAGAATTGAGAAATCAAATTGAAGCTAACAATGAAGAAGACGATGATGATAACGAATCAGATAATCAACCATTGCAAAAGAGGTTACGAAAACGAGATTTTTCGGCATCTGAAGAAAATTCAAATGATGGCTCAGCGTCAACAGTTGGAGCAAATAAAAGATTACGCGGTCGATACTATAACGATGAGGACTTCGAAGCATATACAGATGAAGCTTCAAATATATCTTCAATTTCTCATGTTACTAAATCATCGGTATCTTTCAAACCTCGAAGAGCTCGTGGAGGAAATTCACATGACAGTGGCATAAATACACGAAATAAACTCAAAAGTCGTTCAACAAGTCGTTCTGCTGCAGCAACTGAGAACTCGGAAGAAGATGAAGAAGAAGGATCAGAATTTGATGCAGAATCAACTGATGAGTCTGACGATCAGGGCCTTGAATTTGACCAAAATTTATCGGAAGATGAGGAGGAGAATACTGATGAGGAAGCAAGCCAATCAAGTGAAATCGATGACGACGATGATGATTCAATTGACATTAAATATAGCCCTATTAAAACACGGCATGCACGTCGAAGAATCAGTTGCTTCAACATGAAACAAATTAGAGGTATTGAGTTAATTGCTTAATTCTTTTACTTGTTTCATCAAAGCACTAATTCATACTTTATATAATCATGTCACAGGTCGTAGAATAAATGAACTTAATGTGAATGATCGTAACTTTCGCCTAGTGTCGACGAGAGGATAAAACAAATCATCATCATTATTGAGTGTACATATTTATTAAATTTAAATAGTTTTTTTTTTTAAAAAAAAGAAAGAGAATAACAATATCATAAGAAGCTGTATGATATTCAACTAGTGGCTTAATTTGAGTTCATTAGTAAACATATTATTTCAATAGTTTACAACCTCACAGCCAGATTGTTGACAAACGTATTTGTTTTATTACACTTTCAAATATTTCCAGTGACTGAGTTCTCATTTGTTTTAACTTTGTCCTAACTAATCAGAAATTTTTAAAGAATTTCATGAATGTATGTAGTAAGATGATTTTTTTGCATAAAAAAGAATTAGAAAAAATCTCATATTAAAACTATTAGAAATATTTAAAAATGAATTGAGTAAGTTTCTTTTAAAGAACATTTTAGAAAAAAATTGTTTAAAGAAAACGTCCCCCGCCACAATTATTTTTGATTTATAATTAAAATTTTTTAAGTTTTCATTTTTTGACCATTCTTGTCTCATGTAAACAAATATGACAACAATTTACATAGATAAAATAAATAGATAGAATTTATGTTTCACTTATATTTCTCATTAAAATACAATAGCTACATAAAAAATACATCTATTAAATTTTAATTGAAAATTTCCTAGTAATATAAAAATAAATTGAATGAATATATTAAGACAATTAAAATTAGGATAAATAATGAACAAATTGTGAAAAAAAGTAAAAAAAAAGATCGAGATATAACCAAGATATAATGGAAATATTCTGAAAACAAGTTAGTATTACTACAACCAGATTTTTTAGGATTAAAAAATTCTTGACCGTAAAATGTGTAAATTAAAAATCTTTATGAAATCATAAAAAAAAATATAAATATCGATGACTTATTGTTTGTAGATTTTCTTAACTTTTCTTTAGTTTATCGGTCGCTTTGAAAAAACATTGAAAAACAAAATAAAAAGTCAAAAAATTTAAAAATGACAAAATTTTATTTATTAAAACACAATACTTTTTTGCAGCATAAAAAGGTTGGTACCTACTTGAATTTTATTAAATCCCAAGATAATATTGATAGTTTTTAATTACAAATTTTTGCGTTGCGATCATTTTAGAAAACAAAAAGTAGAGAATAGTTCGCACTCAAAAAATAAAAAGAAAATTTAAATGTTTATTATAATTTAATATTCTTGTCGATAACCATAAGCCGCCCCATCCTGCTCATTTGGTCTATATTTTTCTTCATCACCTGATTCATACTTAACTTGGTTGGCATATTGACCATAATCGTGTTGCGTGTAGTCTGGATAATCTAAAATAGAAAAATAAACATTTTAATAATTTTGTTAGAAATTTATACTATTAGTGGCTAAAGCTTAAAAATAACCACTAATCCTGAAATTTCATTTGAAAAAATACATTTAATTTAGCAGAAAATTTAGGTTTCAAAAATTTGAAAATTGTTATTTTTGAATGAAGTACATCTCTGCAAAATACATTACATAATTGATTTAACTTACCATCAATCGGTTCTTCCTTAATTTTAATATCGAATTCCGGCTTACGCTCTTTCTTATCCTTATCTCGGCGTCTCTCACGTGATCTAGAACGATCACGTTTGTCGCGTTTGCGTTCAGAACGATCTCTGTAATTTTATATTTTTAGCAAATAAATATCTAAAAATTGATTATGTACTCACCGATCTCTAGAACGTGTTCTACGACGTTTCTTATCACGCGATTTTTCCCTTCTATCATGTCTATCATAATCTTCTTCACGTGATCTATGTCTTTTGCGTTCTTTTGATCGAGATCGTCTTCTTTCACGACTTTTTTCGAGCGATCGTGATCGTCTTCTTTCAAGTCCTTAAAAAAGTAAATAAATTTGAATATTCGGATCTCGAATATCATACATTAAAACTTACTTCTATCATCGATACGACGATTGTCTTCTCTTTCTCTTTCAAGACGATATCTCTCTTTTTCACGTACATTATCTTCTCGTCCACTGTGCTTAATATTTACCTCAGCACCGCCACGTCTAGTTCCACCTAAACCGCCTCCAAGTCGACGAGGCAGCCATCCTTTAACTGTTCTTGCACGTTCAACATCAACCAATACCCTTCTACCATCAATTTTTTTACCATCAGCATGTTTGTATGCAGCTGCGATTTTTTTGTACACGCACGCACAGTATTTTGAGAATTTATAAATTTTCATCATGTTCATCATTGTCAATGAAAATTTTTTGTAATTTTTCAATCGCGAAGCAGAAAATGAAAGCAAAAAGTGTAAATAAATAGTAAAAAGGTCCTAAAATTTTGAAAGGAGCAAATGCATTTTAGAGAATACATTATTTTGATTACTATTTTGGGCATGAATATTAATCAGGAAATAAGACAGTTTTATGAAAAGAGTGAAAATGAGACACTTTTGAAGAAAACTATCCAGAAAATTCATGCGTTACCTTTTCACCGCACGATTGCTCTCTAAACAGCTTGGTTGGGTTTATTGAAGCTGATTTGGAAAAAATTTTAATTGAAACATTTATTGAGTTTAGTGTGTTAGAGAGCGAGAAAAAAATTTTGAGATACCTACCCAACCAAAACATGACAATTATACCTACACAACTTATATTCATTCATTTTATTTCTTTTTTACGCAAAAACCCCGAACGATAAGACTCGAAGCAATCTTTCTGTGTTTTTTGATTTCCAATTTTATATTATCCGTGAAAATTTTCATTTTTTACCTGGAGCGCTCAAATACTTACGTATTGCGCTAAGTATTTTTTAGATATCTTGTTAAAGGAAATGAAATCATAAAATAAGTTTTTGGCTACTAATGTGAAGTGGTAAAAGAAAATTTTTTGTTATATAAAGTTTTCTTACCAAAAACACAATACAAACCTAAATCACGGCTTTTATCATAAAATATATTTACATGAGTCTATCTTATGTTGAGGAAAATTATCATTCAGATATAGAGAAAAGTTTTTTTTACCGAGCGATGTAACAAATTAATTATTATTAGATAACTTACAAGACACCCTTTTTCTGGTACAAGGAAAATATGAACCGATTTTTTTCTTTAGTTGAATTGCATCTTGTTTTTTTTTTAGAAAAAGTTTGGAATGCTCACAAGTATTTTAAAAATTTGCTTTAATTTCTTCCATACTTTTTTCGATTTCGATGCCTCCAATTTCTCTTATTAAGAGAAATTTTCTATTTTACACATATATACTTACAATGCATGTCCCTTTCATGTTCGTACTCAATAAATGCATAACCACGAGGCTTTCCTGAATCTTGATCGTGAATCATTATAATTTTTCTTATTGGTCCATATACTTCAAATTCTCTTCTTAGTTTTGACTCTGATGTGTCATAGTTCTATGAATTATTAATTTGAATGATTTGGTTACATTGTATAATATTAAGCTTAACTTACTATGCGAGCAACAAAAAGTGTTTTAAAAGGATCTTCAGTTGTATTTTCGATGGAAGTCGGATCCCAAAGTGCGATTTCTCGTTCCAACTTATAAGTTACCTGCTCAGCTTTTTCTCTTCGACGTCTTTCAATGCGTTCTTCTTTTGTTTCGACTCTTGTCGGTGGCGGTGTATCTTTTGGATCCTAAAAAAACAGAACATCCAGCTAAGTTGATTCAGTTGAGAGAAATATAAATTTTAAACTTACTTCAAATTCATTTAGAAACGCACCTACTCCCATATATCCTCGAGTCTTTTTCTCGTGTGGAAGCTTATCAGGAGGTGGCAAAAAAGGAATAGGATCGCGGGCAGCAAATAAAGCCAATAAATTGGCTGGCAAATATTGAGTCATTTTGAAATTAAGTTTCTCCTTCTTTCACTATTTATCCAGCAGATTCCTGATCCGTTTTAACTTATTAATAAACTAATATCTTAAAAGTCGGAGATAAAGTATTTTTAATAACCCTAATGTCGTTCAATCGTAGCTAATTTTTTCTAACTTTTTCTCGGCAAAAAATATCAAAAACAATGCGCAGTGCCGAGGTGACCTAATAAAATTTGAATTCAAAAAAATTCGTTAAGAAAAAACGTTATTTTTATTTCAAGGAAAATCAAATCAGAAATATTTATTTTAATTTTAGTTAACATAATGAATCGCTTCATGCAATCTCAATTCAGCTTTCAAGCGGAAACTTTCATCGCATAATTTGCATGCATGAATACGATCATGGCCATAATGCTGTCTTAAATGTTTATGAAGATCATTTGACTGACTGAATGCTCTGTCACATCCTGCCCAATTGCATTCATAGGGCTTAACTTTCGTATGCGACAGCATATGTCTGTTGAGAGCATCTCGTTTTAAAAACTTTTTCGTACAATTTTCATAAGTACAATGATGCTTATAATTTAATTTTGATGGGTCATGGAAAGTTTTATGTCTTAATAAATTTCTTTTTGCTTTAAAAACTTTTATGCAACCAGGATGGTCACATTTGAATGTATATTCATTAGAGTGAACAGCTTGATGATTTCTCAAGTGGCTTGCAACACGGAAGGTCATCGGACATAGATTGCATTTAAATGATTTGTTGTCTTCATGAAGATTTGCAATATGCGCTGGAAAAAAATAAAAGTAATCTTTAAAATAAAACTTATTTAGAATTCTTAGCACTTAGACATTAAATGCTCAATCACTAAGCATTAGACACATAAAAGCATAGAAATATATAAAAATTGGAATATTAAATTACATTTTAAAGATCCCCCTGTGCTGAATGATTGTCCACAAATCTGACATAAATGGAACACAACATTTTCGTGCTTATGTTTGATGTGACCATCCAGTAAATATTTTTCGCTCGTCTTAAATCTGCAATTTTCAAATTTGCACTTGAAAAGTAAATCATCGTCATGTTTCATCAAATGTTTTAATAATTTAGTTCCCATGACAAATTTCTTATTACATTTCAAACATTCGTGAGTCACATTTTCATTATGATCTCCAGTATGAGAATGTAATGTTTCGTAGCAGTCGACTATTTTTGTACAATTGATGCAGACTATTACTTTCTCTGTCTGATCGAATTCTCTGATGTGATAAGGTAAATGACTATAGAGTTCTTCTTGATCATATGTATTGAAAGAGCACAATATACATTCGAATTTGACAGGATCTTTATTCTCACCAAGATAATCGCAATGCATATATTTATGCAAAATAAAGTCCTGCTTATTAGGGAAATTGAGATCACAAACTGAACATTTTCTTAGATTATCTCCATGGACACGAGCTTTATGAGTTTCAAGTCTGTGCTCTCTCATAAAAGTCTCGGAGCATTGATCGCATGAAAATCTCTTACGTTCATCTGGATGTATATCATCATAATGAACACTCAATTGATGTTTAGTAGCAAAAGTTTCACCACAAAAAGTACAACGTTTTCTTGGCTGTTGAGGCTTTTCAGATATTACACGATTGTGCACGTAAAATGCGTGACTCTGAAGATCTTGAAAGAGAGTGTATGTAGTCTTGCATTCATCACACTGCAAATAGCCTGTATCTTTTAATTGTTGAATTCCCAAGTGCTCAGTCATCATGTGTTTCTCGAGCATAGCTTTTATTCTGAATATTTTTATTGATCCATCATTATTAAAGCACACGTCACAACGCATATTTCCAGCATAAATATCATGGGTTTTTCGAATATGAGAGAGCATTGTATCGCGACGTGCAAATGTTTTATTGCACACATGACAAACAAACATCTCATCAGATTCATCATATTTCAATTCTTTCTTGATTCTTTTAGTAGGATAACTAGAAGAAGCATGTTCACTTTTACGATGGTCACGCATTGCTTTTCTCGAGTGGAAAATTCTATCACATTGCGTACATTTCCAAGGTCTTGAACTCTTTACACTGCTTTTTCCATGCACATAAAAAGCATGAGATTTAAGATCATTATATACCAGAAAAGATGTTAAGCATTTATCACAATCGTAAACTTTCTTTTTACTTGTACTTTTGCCGAGGTGGTGTGACAACATATGTTCCTCAATTTTAAATCTGGCTTTGAATTCCTTTGTAATACCCTTTTGTGCACATAAATCACATTTTAATGTTCCATCTTGGCGTGAAATGTAATCATTAGATGACAATTTTCTAATGTTCACTGAGAGAGGCTTGAGTGTATATTTATTATTGCTACTACTATATTCATCATCGTCATCATCATAATAAAATCTCTCATCTTCATCCTCACTCCAAAATGCATTGCAATTCACTGCAATACTTTCAATGACAGCAACTTCTTCTTCTTCTATAGGTTCCAGTTTAATATTCTCAATAATAGGTTTTCGATCAATAAGCATAGATCTTTGTGCTGTATCATTTTCTATACTATATCTCTTAAGCTTCAATGCATTTTTGATAATATCCATACACTTTGCACATACGTTTTTACTTAATTCGTCAAATTTAGAAATTTTTGGAAGTTCAGGTATCACTTCCTCAATCATATCGCTAACTAACATATTTTCATAATACTTGTGCACTGAAAAGTAATGCGTAGACTTTTCCAGACACAATCTACACACTTCCATGGTTTAAATTATTAGATTTTTACTTTAAATTTAAAATTTTGAAAAAATTTTTTCTTTCTTAAAATAAGAGTTGTTCCACATATGCAGAAGTTATTTTGATATTTATAAGATATTGTTAAAATTCTATATTTAGCATATAAACTTCTTTTATCTTATGTATACACTTTCTGTATTCAAATAAAATCTTGTAAAGCAATATTAATCATTATACCGTAAAGAAAATTTAGTTTATAATAAAGCATTATAATTAATCAGAGTAGGTAAAGCATGAAATGTTTATACATAAACAAACTGGTCGAATTTTTTCAAATTTCGGCCAGTTTTATCAATGTCTGTAAAAACTTGCGGTTTTAATTTTAATGAAATTAAACAATCAGGAGATGAAGTCATATCAGAATTTAAAGGTGATACATTTTAAATGTTAATAATCAATAAAATATAATGCTTATAAATTTTATTTTTCAGAAATTTCTCTTAAATTGACCTCAAATGATTTTCTTAAAGCTCATTCTTATTATGAGATTAAAATTTTTAATGATTTAAAAAAGTTTGTGATAAATTCGAATTTAAGAGAATCTATAAATACAATTATAAATTTTACTGAAAATATCTTGGATGCACAATTGACTGATGAAAATTGTTACTTCCTTCATGAAACTGGAAAAGTTTCACAATACAATATTTCATCTCACGAATTAAATACACTTGATATATGTCTTGATCGTAATTCAGATAAGCTAATACATATTTCATCTAAATTTGAATCTTTAATTGGAGTCAGTAGTTCAAATTATATTTATCAAGTTTTGCCAGAATTCAAACTAATTCATACTTTTCAAAAGCATCAAAAAATTAAAAAAATTGCATCAGGTCTTGAGCACACATTGATTCTAACAAACAATGGAGATGTGTATAGTTTTGGTTGCGGTTTAAGAGGACAATTAGGTCATGGAGATGTAGCAAGTCATGATCAACCAAAATTGATTGAAGCTATTAGTGGGATAAAAATTATTGATATCGCATGTGGCGCATTTCACTCATGCCTTGTTTCATCTTTTGGAGATTTTTATTCATTTGGTTGGAACTCATGTGGTCAGTTGGGTATAAAGAAAAGTAATGAGTTAGAAGCTACTCAAAAGTATCAACAAGTTTTCTCATTGCCTCAATTAATCGATATAGATGATGAATCAGATGCAATTAATAGAGTTTATTGTGGAAACAAGTTCACACTACTTAGAACTGAAAGAAATCGACTATTTTCAACAGGATCAAATAAATATGGACAATTAGCTCTTGGTGACACTATTGATCGAAACTGTTTTATTGAAATTCCAATTAAAGACATTAATGATGAGACAAAAAGCTTTTGTGGGTATTGGTCTATTTCATTAGTTAACTGTCATAAATAAATTAAATTTAAATTCGAGCAGTTTGTTTTCATAAACAAAACACAAATTAAAATTTAGAAAACAATAAAGTAAATTTAAAAGAATATAAAAAATGAAGTTTGTGAGTGTTTATTAAGAACTAAAAATGAAAATAATATTATCGAACAACTTTTCTCTTTCAGTATTGCTTGAGTAATGATCCTGTTCATGCATGCTATGTGGTTACATTCAAAGAGCTTACAATTATGCTCGATTGCGGTAAATAATTCGTAATTCAATGAGGTCTCAATACTGAGTATTATTAATATTTATCTACAGGTTTAGTGATGGAAACTGTTTTAGATTTTCTTCCACTACCACTTGTGCAGAGCTCAAAGTTCTCATCATGTCCAAACTGGAATCATCCGCGTATTAACGAATCACAACTAGATGGAGAACTCAAAAAAGCCGGTAGTCATGTTTTTATAGACTCTTCACCAGAATTCCAACCACCGCTTGAAAAAATCATTGACTTCTCTGAAATCGATATCATTCTTATATCAAATTACATGAATATGCTTGGCTTGCCATATATTACTGAAAAGACGAATTTCAAAGGTGTAGTATATGCAACAGAACCAACATTACAAATTGCACGTTTGTTCATGGAAGAACTAGTTGATTACATTGAAACATCACCAAAAGCAACGCACGCACATCACTGGAAAGAATTTACTGAATTGCATAATTTGAACAACTTGAATCTAGAATTGAATCCTTTTAAGTGGAAGAGACTTTTCAATTTAGATGATGTTCACAAAGCTCTCTCGCGAGTTCAAATTGCTGGTTTTGATCAAAAAATTGATATTTTTGGTGCACTTGAAGTATGCCCCGTCTCATCTGGCTATTGCTTAGGATCAGCAAATTGGGTACTTTCAACAGGACTTGAAAAAATTTGCTACATAAGCGGCTCTTCTACTTTAACAACACAAGCAAAACCAATCAATCAAAATGCCCTGAAAAATTCTGACGTTATCATTATGTCTGGTTTAACTCAAGCTCCTCATATAAATCCCGACGCTATATTGGGTGATTTATGTTTAAATGTTGGTAAGTAATAAACAGCATAATTCAAATTTAATTTTAATTCTTTTATTTTTCTTTTTCATAAAAGCATTAACACTTCGTAATAATGGAACAGTTTTGATTCCTTGTTATCCATCTGGTGTAATTTATGATCTTTTTGAAATATTATCACAAAAATTAGACGATAGTGGACTATCGACTATTCCTATGTATTTCATCTCACCTGTTGCAGAAAGCTCTCTAGCATTTTCAAATATTCTTGCTGAATGGTTGTCAAGTACAAAGCAAAACAAAGTTTACATACCAGATGAACCATTTCCTCATGCAAATTTGGTGAAAAATAATCGATTAAAGTTCTTCAAGCACATCTACTCTGAAGGTTTCAGTGAAGAATTTCGTCAGGTATCTAGATAAAGAAAAAGAGAACATATTGGTTAAAACTTACTTTTTATTTACCTCATTTTTAGCCTTGTGTTATATTTTGTGGACATCCTTGTATGCGCTTTGGTGATATAGTTCATCTTATTGAGCAATATGGCTCAAATCCAAATCATACAATCATTTTTACTGAACCAGATTTTCCTTTTCATCAAGCGCTTGCTCCATTTTATCCACTCAACATGAAAGTTGTTTATTGTCCTATAGAAACTTCACTCAACTTTCAACAAGCCAATAAATTGATCAAAGATTTAAAACCAGAAACTTTAGTTATACCGAAAGTTTACACACATCCACCAGCTATCGCTGCAAATCGCGAAGATTTGGTAATTGATAGACAAATTGCTAAACAAATTATCACTTTTAAATGCGGGGATTGTATAAAGTTGCCATTAAAGCGAAAGAAAAACACTGTTTTTATTGATCCAGAAGTTGCACGTACACTAGTACCACAGGAAATTCAAAATGGCCTCAAATTAGCACCAGTTTCAGGTTTACTCGATGTGAAAGATAATATTTATAACATTTATCCTTGTGAAAATAATGTTGAAGGCGTTCCAAAACAATTGGTTAATGCATTATTAAAAAAACACATTACATATGAGTATGGCAGCTTATCATCGATGGATATTGATATATTTTTGAACAAATTAAAACAAGACGGCTTTACAGATGTTAAAGTGTCACAAACAACTGGGACAGATGGTGGTATATTGACAAAAATACGATTAGTCAATGAAGAAATTGACATTGATATATCAGAGAAAGGCACTCACATCATGTGCGAAGGCAAAGAGAGCTGGCGTCTCAAAATACGCGATTCACTTTTGTCGTGTATCAACAAGTTTTGAATTTCACATATGTATTCTTACCAAATAAACGCTTTCTTTTACTTCTTGTTCACTTCAATTGTCTGAAAGATTCACAACATTATTCACAACACACTCTTGAAATTATTGATTGAATAAAAATTTATTAGTTTGTTCATTAATTTCACAAATTGCGTATAGTTTGATATAGAGTACATCAATAGTCATCATTATCGTCGATAATTTTTATTGAACACTTGTTCATTCTCAATCATTTCTTCTTTTTTTTGCGAAACTCTTTCACATTTGAAAATTTAACTGAAACTTCTACACTACAAGTTTATAATATATTTGTTTCATCATTTTCGAGAGCAACTTTGAAGAGGCAAATAATTCATACAAATTAGTAAATGCAATACTACTATTCTTAGTTTACGTTATTGAAAATTTATGGCAGATTCTAATGTGTATTTTAATTTGCCTTGTTTTAACATTTGTGTTTTTCATCATCACTTGCACCTCAATCTTCTTCAACCATCACCAATTTAAGAAATGCACAATTTTTGCGATTTTTTTTTCTTTTCATGAGAGTTTCACATTATTAAATTTTTAAAAGATGACCACAGAATTAACTTTCAACCACTTTTAGCATTTTTCTATTTTAAGCATTTTTTTTCAAATATTTTTTAATTACAGAAAGACATGAAGAATTACCATTTAGATAAAAGTGTATTTTTTTTCTAGAAACACGTTAATTATTTTGTTCACTAATGCGTGATATTTTTGCATTTCAGAAAGTTAATTCACATATATGTTTATTTCATATTTTTTTGTAAGCCTACACGATAGGTATATACGAAGAGTAATTATGCAAATATTTATATACTACATTAATCATTGAACTGAATGATCCTAAAAATCATTAAACAAAAGTCTGATTGCTTCGTTTTTATAGTAAACAAAATGTTCACAATACACTGTAACTTCATATTTTTTAGAACATAAACTCTATTCTTCTTTCAAACATATTTTTGAAACTTGCACTTGAATAATTAAAACTTTTTTTTCTACAAAACTGATTGAAGAATAAATTACTATTTAAAATCACGTGTGTGTCACGTATGTTGTCGTCATAAATTCCTAAAAAATGAAATCTTGTAGTTAAATGAAGAGCCTCGAGAAATTGATTTGTCTCAATACTCTTAATGTGTGTAAAATTACTTGTTTTTAAGAGTTATGAATTATATGAGAGATAAAAGTAAGCTGCTATATGTATGAGATAAATTTAAGCAGCTGCGCCACGCACTACAACAATTACCAAATGATCTTCTTTCAACCCTTCCTCAGTCAAACCCATACATGTGCGTTTTAATAATTCAGTTGAAAAATCGCATGGTGGGAAGACATATAAAACACCTTTAATAAAAAAAAGCATGAATTTTATAAAATAGAAAAGCACACAAATTGTATATTTTACCTGTAGCTTCAGTTTCTTTGTTAAGTAAAGAAATAACACCAGCTGCTTCCTTTTGTTTTAAATATGAGACCAAATTACGTAGTGGACGTGTCTGAATGTTTGCATCTTCACTATTTACAGTTGGTCCTGAAAGTCCAAGGAAAATTGCATGAGAATTAGATCCATTAACTCTCTTCTGTACATCTTCCAATTTTGGTTGATCTAAACGAAGTCTCTGCGTAATGCGCAAATTTCTGGTTCCATTTTCGTCTTTCATGAGACTTTCAACAATATCAACATCACCATCAGTCAAATGAAATTTAGCAGGAAACAGTGAACTTTTTAAGATCAACGCTCCTTCCCATTTTGTTGACGATTTTCTTGCCACTTCACTAAGTGTTCGCAATGAGCCCAATGCTCCATTTCTTTTGCCACCGCCATCAGAATCAGAATCCAAACTTCGTCTTTTTGGCGATCTTGAACGAGATCGTTCTAAACCAGGCTGTCGAGATGGGGAAGAACGCCTTAAACGATAAGGATCGCTATATTCCATGTCGCTTGGTGGACGACGCCATTCATCATCAGGTGGTGGAAATCTAAAGAATATAAAATATTTAAATAAACAAAATTTTAAAATAATAATTTACTCACCTTTCACTTGAATGGTGATGTGGATTTGGATAATAACTGCCACGATAAGCGCTGCCTCTTCCTCTATATCCACCTCTGCCACGATATGGTCTTGGTGCATAACTTGATGGATAAGGAGCATGATGATGATGATGTGAAGATGGATGATGATGAGAATCTTCATAAGGCGGAACGCTTTCGTAATCATAATCTTTGCGATATTCTGAACCATATTCCTTTGTCGGCTTAAATGATGGTTGTGCTGGAGCAGGCTCACCATTATCAGCAAAATCAATTCTTAATCGCTTATCAGGTCCTCCTAATGGAAATCCACGCATTTCTTTGACTGCTGCTTGAGCAGCATCAATTGTTTCGTACGTAATGTAAGCACACGTATCTCCTTTTGTATACTCAATCTTTTTTATTGCGCCAAATCTATCAAATTCACCTTCAAGTTGGACTAAAGAAGTCCATGCACCGAGTCCACCAACCCAAATTTTAGTTGAAGCTGTAGCTTTTCCATAACCAATTTTACATTGAAATTTACCAATATATTGACCAGAAAGCTCAACCTAGATAGAAAATATTTCGTTATTACAAAAAATCGTTAAAAAACAAAGAATTTTACCTTTGCACGATGAGCCATATCAAGATTTTGATAACGAACAAAAGCAAAAGCATTTCCAGTTCCAGGTGGAGGTCTTTTGATATCAATATCCTCAACAATACCGTATTTTCCAAAAATTCGTTTTAATTCATCATCAGAAATGTTGATTTCCAAGTTACCAGCAAAAAGCGTTCTTGTGGCTAATGGATCGTCTTCTGGTTGCACATGATGCAAATAATTTGGAAACTTGTCTTTTTTATTTTCGGGCTTCTCATAGGGAATTCTAGGGCGTGGAATATAAGGACGTGGAGCGTAATGAGGCGCAGGATGCATTCCATGATGAATTGGACCTCTTGGTGCCATATATTCGTTGTGCATTACTGGTCTAAATTCAGGACCATGATGATGATGAGATGGTGGATAACGCTCATAAGGAGGATGTTCAGAAGGATGATGATGAACAGGTCTCCTACTAATGAAATCATAAAAATTGATAATTAAAATAAATTGCGTTAAAAATAATGTATTACCTTCGTTCGGGTGGTGGCGGCGAGCCTCGAGAATAGTAACGATCATAATCAGGTCCAGGAGGACTAGCGGATCGTTGTCTTCGAACACTCTCGAAAACTGGCTCAACAATAGCGATCTTTTCATAGATTAACACACGGGGCTTTGCAGCTTTTGCAGCTCTCGCATCTTCAGAAGTTCTGAAACAAACATATGCGATTCTCTCATGTGCCTCGTCATAAGACAGACGAATACTAAAATCTCCAAATTTTTTAAATTCTCGATAAAGAGTTTCTCGCACATGTTCATCACTTGCTTTCGGATGCAATGCACTAACGCACAATACTTTGAAAGTATGACCGAGGGAAGAAGACGAGTATTTTTCTCGTGGAGGTGATGCATAGCGCGGGCTTCCATGGCGTCTTCTCATTCTTTCAGGCGACATTCTTTCATCAGAACTGCCATCATAACGGCTCAAAGAAGCTCGGCGTTTTCGCATTGCTAGTGGAGATTCTCTTGATGGAGAACGCTTCATTTTATTTGGCACTCGTACTGTAATTCGTTCGGTAGCACTACTCATAAATCAATTTTGATATTTAATTTGATGTGTGTATGTTTGTGTTTATGTCTATAAAATTGCCCAAAAAACAAAAAGAAAAATGTTACTTCTTATCGCTCAAATGTGATTCACTCATATACTCTGCTCTTTATAGAAACTTAATCAATATGTGTAAACGAAGAAATTGAATAAATTTATTATTCACAAATTTTTTT
>JACWBX010002927.1:13888-61025 GCA_014622435.1 Polypedilum pembai
TTTTTTTCCTCATTCTATATATATAGTCAGTAATTATAATATTTAGAATAACGATTAGTAAAACGTAAAAAATCTATATTAAGGCTAAAAAAGAAATAAATAGCATCAAAGTTTTAGGGAAATATTGATCGAACGTTTCATTTTTTTAAAATATATGGTTTAGTTTAATTATATATACTACATCAAAAATAATTTAAACATACTTCTGTTTTTTTTTTAAATCTCGTATTAAATTATTTCAGCATCTTCATCGTCAACTTCGTTTTCAGAATCTAAGTGAAGTAATGGTGCTTTTAATTTCAACTTTTTAACTTCTTCTTTCCATGTAAGCGGACTCAATGTCATGAGAGCTTGACCGGTTTCACCAGAATCATGCCGTGATTGATTCGACGAAGAACTTTCAATATGATGTAAATGAGGAATGTCTTCAATCAATCTCACTCCGAGAATTCCATCTCTCACTAGGAATGAAACTTGAAAAGCTGTATCAATAGATTTCATATACGAATGAGGATTTATGATAGCTTCATAATAATTTATATCTTTTGATCTGCGATGTTGAAAAATTCGCTTCAATTCAGAATGCACAATATTGATCTTTTCAGCTCCTTTATCAACCTTGACAATTGACTTGATATTTTCTGGTGCTGATTTCGGTTCGATTACTTTGCGTGAACGTTGACGAACTTTCTTTGTTGTATCAAGAATTTTACTTGGAGCATCGAAGTCAAAAGTTCCAAGTAACGACAATTGAAAATTTACATTTCGACAACAAGTTACAGCAGTATCAAGTATTTTATTGGGGTTTGTTGTCATCATATTAACAAGAGAAGCAATATATTCGTCCTCACGAAAATCATTGTTTGCCATTTTTTGTGTCATACTACCCATAAGATCATGAGACATTTTTAAGATTTGCGCGTCCATAAGATAATCAGCTGTATTTTCAACTTTTGCTTCTCTCGCATAGTCTGTTGATATATCTTCGCAATTGTTAAGAATATCCATTATATTAGTAAGAGAATCAATTACATTTTGATTAGCAAGATTTTCACCTAATTAATGAATAAAATATGATGAAATAGTTAAATTATTTGTTATCTATAATTTTTTACATACCGACTTGCACTCCTTTTTCGATGAGTTTTTTATATTTGAGCTTTCGCTCGACCTTTTTGTCAATACTACTTGTCGATGCAATTGCTGCCATCTTTTAATTCTTAAAAAATAATAAATTCGATATGAAATAAGTTTTAGCGGTTTCCTGTTTTAGTGGATAAAAACTACGCTTAATTTTTTTTAAATTTTATTGTAAAGGATTGTAATATTACTTTCAAATTAATAAATAATAAAAAATTAAGATTTAGCCATTATAAAATGATCATAATATGACTTAGTAAAATCAACCATTAAATCCTGCATTGCTGCTGGAACAGACTCAGTTCCTTGTCCTCCTTCAATCGTACCATCTTTATTAAATTTCATGAAACTTGCTAGAGTTGTCTCTGGTGGCAACACTGAATTATCTTCAATAATGGAGCAATCTTTAATTACACATCTTCGGCCCTAAGATCAATAAATCGTTGTTAGTAACAATGTAATAATGAATTGAATTCAAAGAGCTTACAATCACAACATTTTTGCCTATATAGACATAAGAGCCAATACTTGCAGCAGAAACAACAGAATTTTCTCCAATATAAACATGGTCACCGATATGAAGAGGAAAGAATGCAACTCCTTTGCTAAATTGTTTAAATGGTGGTCGAACTACTGCATTTTTCGAAATAACACAATATCTTCCAGTTCTAACGTTTGCTAGATCTCCACGAATTATAGCTCCTTTATCAACTATCACTTTACCATGCAATACAATATTTTGACTTCCGCACAAGACAGTTTGCCGATTTACCTATTTAATAAAATTGTATTTTTTTTTATTCTACTCTATTAATTTTATACTGACTTTATTTCCCGATGCAGTCTCTACAAACTCATCTTTATTATAATACATATCACAAATTTCCATAATGAATTTTTTTCTTTTATAAATTAAAATTCTTTTTCTAAAATGATTCCCTTGAGTAAAAAGTGTAAATAAAATTAACATAGTTTCTCTGCATGTTTTTATTTCAAAATTATCGTTAAACTTGTATACAAATTTTTTGTAATATTAAAATCTTCTTTTCTTAATGCTAAATGATTTTTTAGCAAAAGATGTATTCTTCCTTTTGAAATTGCGACCACTACCATTTTGACGATTATGTCTCTTCTGTTCCCAATCAAGTTGTTTACTTGATGATTTATCTTTGTTAAAAATTTCACCTAATGTTCCATGACTGCTAGAAGCATTCTTCTCAATCATGTCAGAAAAATCATCAACTGCTACAAATAGATTATTGTAGCCTTTATCTTTTGTCTTTTTTGATTTCTTCGATCTAAATTCCTGTTCCTCTTCAGAGTTCGACAACATTTCGTCTGAACTATCACCATCATTATTATAGTCTTCATCAATTGACTGATTTGTGCCGCTTCCGTCTTCATCATCGTTTTTGCTGCCATTCATAAATTCTTCGTCGCTTTCTAAATCGTCTTCATCATCACCTTCATCGTCCCAGTCATCCAATTCATCATCACTTTCAACATTTGACTTTCTTTTCTTTTTGTCAGATTCATTTTTTTTCTTTTGAGTCATGTCATTTTGAAGTTCGCTCAAATAATCAAAATCTTTTTCACTGGCAGCATAATCAGCTTTTGCACCTAAACTATCAAGATATTCATCGAATTCGTCATCATCAACTGATTCGACATCACTATTCTCCTGTTCTTCATTTGCCTTAACTTTTTCTTCACGAATTTCCCGTTTTCTTTGAATAAAATCAAAGATAAACCGTTCATCTTCAGTGCATGACTGCTCGGTTAATGAATAAACTGATTGTCCTCTTGAACCCTTTGGATGATAAGCTCGATGAAATGCCGATTTTTCATCCTTTTGATTTACTTTTTTTGGATTTTTGAATGAGAATCGTTCAAGAAAATGAGACAGACTAAAATCTTTTAAAGGATCACCAAAATATTTAAATTTTCGACCATTAAGAATATCTTGTACAAAAACCTGTACAGTAGGATGAAAATATCTTGACATGAGAACAAGCTCATAAAATATACTATACTCTGCACCACTATATGCTGCTGATCTTTTGAAAGGATCATATTTTGTTGGTACTTTCTTTTGTAATGAATCTTCAATAATTTGTGTTTGAATATGTTTTGCATGTACCCATGATGACAGGACTGGTAAAGAATCCTTATTTTCAAAAGTATTCTCATCGCCATCAATTCTCACATCATTAAATTGTTCTTCTCCATCATCACTATCATCATCTGATTGGTACTTTTGGAATTTTGTCTCTTTCTCAATTTTAATTTGTTGAATTGATGAGTCTTTTAGATAAAAACATTTCAGCTCAGGTCTTTCTTTGAGAATTTTTCCAATAACAATTAAAGCACCACATGCTTTTGAAGGTGCAAATGAAAGAGTCATTTGCAGCAAACGTTTTAAGAATGATTTGCAACGAGACACATTCGTATCTTGATGAATTGATCGATGGATAATGTGAAAATACAATGATGTTATTTTACTGTTCACATTATGAATTTCCGGATCAATCATTTTCTTATATAGCGCATTATAAAATCTATCGTGATTTTCATTTTGTACAAGTACCAGTTGTAATAATAGACTTAGAGCTTGAAATGCTATTGATACATTTGAAAGATAAATAAGCCGATATATTGTGCTTACAACATCAGGTGTTGTTATTTCAAATTTCTTTTTCTCTTTATTATAATCATTGATATTTTGAATAGCAATACGAATGCAGTTGAGGATGGATTGCATTGTTTTTGAATTAATGTCACCCTAAAATTCAAAGGAAATAATGAGTAAATATGTAGTATAAGAGAAATAATAGCAAACCTTTTCAATTTTAATTTTGAAAAAACAGAAACAAATATTAATAAGCTTTTGACTCGATTGTACATTTGCTATAGGTGCAATCAATGACAGAAAACCAATTCCGTAATGTTGAGCTAGTTCATTAATGTTGTTTCGAAATATGAGCTTTTCTGTTTCCAGTATCATGACATGAGCCATATTCGGATGTGTAAGAAGTATTTGTCTTAGTTGGTAAGTAGTCTTAGAAGCGATTTTTTTATCCGGATCTCCAAATTTATTGACCAAAATTGTTAGAAGAAAAGCTTCTCTTTCAGGACACTTTTTTAATAGATTAGACACAGATATAATCGCTTTGATTTTATTGATTTCTTTTCCATTTTGGAGTGTACCTTGAAGACTTTGCAGAAATGCGTTGAAGCGATCTTTTAATTCACTTTCATAATACCAGTATGCATAAATCTGATTCTTTATTGAGACATCGAGAGACTTAGCTTTTAGTGCTTTCCAATCATTTGCGCGTTGTTGAAGTTGAATAAGTTTTCGATGCGAGGGAAGTAAATTAATGAAAACATTTGTAACAGTCTCTAGAATATCTGCACTATTTTTGTTAGAAAATTTTGTAAGAGTGATGAGAGAATCTAAAGCTGACAAATTTGGCAATGGATTTGATTGAACTAATAAAGCACCAGCATTAGCTCTATCTTTAACAGTTCCCTTCTGGAGCGCAGTTTCTAGCCATTTTGCATCTTGCGGATTGTCTAAAATGTTTTTTTATTTAATATAAAACAAAAATAAACATTTTTATATTTGACTTACTTTTTGCGAGTTTCTGTATTTCCTCGTTATAGCACTTTTTACAAAATTCTTCAAAAGTATTAAATTCTGTACTTTTTATTTCTGTAAACTCATTTTTGTTGTATTCTTCATAAATTTGATGCCATTTCTTTTCTAAATCAACTTCCTTCTTTGCAGCAAATCCGTTTTTCTTAATATTAAATTTCTCACTTTTTCCTTTATTTTGTTTCACACTTATATGCGATGATTCGTTTTTATTTTCTTCATTTTTTAATGGTTTATCAACAACTTCTCCATTATCATCGAAGAATATTTTTTTATTTTGACGATTACCATCTATAATCAAAGGACCTTTTTTATTCATTCTACTTCAAAATTTTATAAAAGTAAAACAAGAAAATTTTAAAAAACGTGCATGCGCTTAAAATTTTTTAAAAGGGTAAAAACTACGCAAAAAGCTATTTTTTTTAAATATCTATGGAAACGATTGTTATTTAATCGAAGTAAACATCGTAAATATGAAATATAAGCATTGATTGTCATCATAATGGATAAAGTTCAGCAACTTGTTCATATTGAAAAGAATCTTAATTATTCTATTTATGATGTAAAGTGGATACCATATACAGCAAAGTTCATCTCAATAGGAACAAAAACAAATGGCAAAGGAATAATTGAAATTTATGAATTAGATTCACCAAATGTGAAATTAATTAATGAGATATCAAGTGAAAATGCACTCAAATGCTGTAGTTTTGATATTACAAGTCCTGGTGTAAGACATCTTGCGGTTGGTGACTTCAATGGAAAACTCAAAATCCTGTAAAGTATATTTTTTTACTCCAGTAAAATACATGCTAATTAATATGTTTATAGAGATCTCGAGAAACCAAATGAGCCTTTATATGAAGTTCAAGCACATTCAGAAATTATAAATTCTTTAGATGCGATAGGAGGTGCAAGTACTTTATATGGTGCAAAAGAAGTTGTTACTGGAAGTCGAGATGGAAGTGTTAAAGTTTGGGATCCACGTCAAAAAGATGATCCAGTAGCTTGTATGTCGGCATCATCGCCAAATGATGACGTAGTAAGAGACATTCGAGATTGTTGGACTGTCACTTTTGGTAACAGTTATAATAATATTGAGCGTTCAGTCTGTGCTGGTTATGATAATGGAGATATAAAACTATTTGATTTAAGAAAAATGGCTCTAAGATGGGAAACAACTTGTAAAAATGGAATTTGTTCTTTAGAATTTGATAGAAAAGACATTGAAATGAATAAATTAGTGGCTACGACACTCGAAGGTGGAGTATACGTATATGACATGAGAACAGAACATCCGACAAAAGGCTTTAGTTATTGTAGCGAAAAAAATGCAGGTCAGTCTTTAGGCACAAATGGAGTAATACAAGGAGCAAAATCTACTGTGTGGACAGTGAAGCATTTACCTCAAAATAGAGATATTTTCATGACTGGAGGCGGTGCTGGAAGTATTCGAGTTTGGAATTATAAATACCCAGAAAAACGATATAAAGAAATGTCTGATGGCGTGAAGATCGGAATAGCTGGTCATTTGCAAATGATAGCAGCTACAACAATATCTCAACAACCTATTCACTGTTTTGACTGGTGTGCTGAACGTTTAGGACTTGCAGTATGCGGTTCCTTTGATCAAACCATTCGTGTACTTATTACCACTAGTCTAAAAAATTTTTAAGAAATCAATAAATAAAATGCATATTCTTATTTTTCTTATAAAATTTTCCAATTGTGTTTTTTACTGTTGGGAATGATACACATTAATTAATTTAATAATTACACAAATTAAAATTTTCTTATAGCGAAATGACGTTTCAAATATAGAATTAAAGACAAATAGATAAATTGGTATAAACAAAAAAGAATGAATCAATTTAACTTTGAAATACAGAGACAAGAGTGAGATGGAAAGGATGGTGATTTACACTAAAGTCAATCAAAGTAAGCTCTATAATCATACATCTTTGTTCTTTTCATAAAATTGAAGAAGATATTTTTTATATTCGTCTTGATTTTTCCATAGTCCAGCAGCTTGTGTATTGAGTGGACTCTCATTATTTGGCTCAGAAAGTAGTGATTGAATGGATAAGAGAATTGTTCTAACATCATAAAGAGCACTCCACTTTTCCTTTAATATGTCAAGACACAAAGCACCCGTCGAAAGATCAATATTTGGATGAAAGCACGGAGTTAAAAATTTTACAGTTGGTGCAGTATAAGGATAATTATTTGGGAATTCAATAGAAAGACGGTACTTCTGATTTTCAAAAACTGTATCATGTGGTCCAATTATTGTTGCCTACAAATGTAAAATTATTAGGGCAATATTCAAAAAATTTTGTTCGTATGCAACGGTCATTGAATTCATTATTTCTCACAACTGAGAAAACGTAGAACAGAAGTTAATATGCCAATCTGTAGTACTATTAGTGAGATATTAACAATGAAGATTAAAGCTTTTTTAAAAGTTATGACGATTCAAAGGACCGTTGCTGACGAATAATTTTTAGGAAAAACTCATTTGAAGTCAATTTTGCTCAGTACAAAAATGTCGATTTCTCTATTATTATTAAATCAATTTCGTATTATTCAAGTGTCATAAATGTCAAAAGTGAAATTCTATTTTCATCGATTTCACTCGAATTAAAACAATTCAACATTCAAGCATTCGCGATTTCATCACAAAATGATTGACTTTTCAGGTTTTAATTCATTAAGCAATCATGTAAGAAGTGATTCAAACAAATTAAAATTTTGAGCAAAATTGATCTAGAATAACTAAAATTCCTGAATTCTTTGGATATGCCCTATTAGTTTCATCAATAAATAAACACAATCAAATTGTTAAAACATTACCTTCCAACGAAAGAAATTCTTTTCTTCTGGAAATGCTGAAACCGACTTTTCCGAGCTCATCATTAATGCCATCAGTTCTTTTTGTAGTCTGATTTGAAGCATAAAAAAAGAAAAAAGTATTCCGTTGAGCATAAAATTAAGAACAAGAAAAAAGTATAAAATCTACTATTTACCTTTTAGCGACTGCGCTTCCTTTACTTCCAGCTGTTTCTTCATGACTATTCTTTGTTGAAGATATAGGATCTACGTTAATATTTTGATTCGCCATTAGATTTCTTATGAAAAATAAATTTATTTGAATATCTTTGAAAGCCAAATATTTGTTTCAGAAACAAGTTAAAAAATTTATACGTTATGAAATTTCGTTTTATTTTAACGGTCTCTGTTGTTTTTTAAACTTACTCTCTTCTTCTCTTTTTCATCTAAATTAAATAAAGACAATAGTCAAAAACTAGAGAGTTTAAAATCAATTAATACTAGTATTAATAATTACAATTACGAAATTAACCTGAAGAATTATTTTATAAAATGAAAACTTTTCAAATATAAAATTCTTAATAACTTTTTTACTTATTTCAAAAAATCATATTCATTTAACTAAATTTATCCGATTAACCATGAACATAGTTTGTATCATTGACGCCGAAATATTAAATAAAGATGAAGACATAGTAGTCACTCTGTGTGGTCATGTTTTTCATAGGTAGGAAGGTTTAATTCAATTTTTTTACATTTTTTACAATTAAATTCTTAATAAAAATTTCATCACAATAAAGAAACTGTATATTAGAATGGATTTCTAGGTAAGATGATTTCTTGTTTCGTTTTGTAATATTTAAAACTATTATTAAATTCATTTTAGTTCAAGAACATGTCCTAGTTGTCGCACACCCATCTCAATCGATTCACTCATAAAAATTTATTTCGAGAATGATGATACTAAAGCAAATGATCTGCATAATGATTTAATAAAAAGTAATGAAAAATTAACACAAGAATTGAAGGAATATCGAGATAAAGCAAATAGACAAGAAGCTGAATTGATTGATTTAAAAATAAAGCATAGAGATATAACAGAAAAAGTAAAGAATCTTGAGAGAGTGAAACAACTCGATAATATGACATTAGCATCCCTACGAAGCATAAAAGATGATTCAACAAAAGAAATATTAAAATTATCAAATCAAATGGCCTCATTGAAACTAGATTTAATGGCTGAAAGAGAACTAAGACGCATACATCAAACAACATTACATAAACTAGATCCTCAAAATGAAAATTATGACGTAAAAAAAGTTATAGTTGAGGAAAATTCATCGTTTCTTAATGATTCTACAATTTTACCACCTTGGATGCTCAGTTCAAATGATTCTGTTAAACCTATTAACAACAGTGGAGCTGTGAAGAAAGATAAAAACTATGTGATACCTGCAAAAATTCAAAAGGCTAACGAACAACGAAGAACTTTGTCACCACACTCATCTTCTTCTTATACCTTCAATCCTAAGCGTGCAATGAAAAGTTCAAGTTTTCCTCCTGATGGCCAAGCTTTCTCTTTTAGGTCAACGTTAGCAGCAGAAAACAGCAGCAGTTTAAATGTAGAAGACGATGAATCTGAAGCTGCTGTAACAGAAAATGAACAATCTTCAAGAACCTTTAAATTTAGTCTAAATGGTCCATCAGGTTTTTCATCGCTTTTTCGTTTTGGTTCAAGTTCACAGAATGAAGTGAGCTCTTCACACTCCTTTGATTCGAATCACACTGCTCATTCACCATTTAATTCGTATCGTGAACCTCGTAAAAATGAAATGAAAAGTCCCAGAATTTCAGAACGTTAAATTAATAAATTTTCAATTAACATCATTATATTCTAACTCAATATTTCTAAAATAAAATTCTTTATGAATAAATTTTAATTTCATTTTTTATTTTCAAATATTAATGATGATAAGTATTTACAAAACGTTGCGCTGCTTCAAATGCTGCTTATGTTAATTAATTATGTTCTTTTCATGTTTTTTATCTCTAAATATTCATGCAAAAAGATGGTTGTACGCTAAAGTACTGCACCATTTAGTTTTAATGATTTATCATATTTTTTTAGAAAATTTCTTTGCCAATTATTTAGGGGTATGTGAAAAGGAGTTAATATGTGTATGCCTTTTTTATCATATTAAAAAATTCATCAATTCCCTTTATTGACTTTGAAACAAAAGCCGCAAAATTTTATATTGTTTTTACGTTATTTTTTAATTTAATTAAGGATTAGGTATTAGAAGTGATATTGTTTTCCTTATTATCCAACTTGATGTTAGCCTGCTCTTTTGAAAGAAATTTTTTTCTTTCTTTTCTTTAAATCCAAAAAGGTATTTAAGCGAAATTTTTTCTATATTTGTAATATTTCATAAATATTTTTATATAACATTAAAATACTTTAAAATTAATCAATTATGAAAAATTACTGTTTCAATACATAAACTTAAAAAAACGTTCCTCTTCATTGTCAACATATATTTTTACTTTCATACATCAACTTTATCGTTATGTACATGAAAGAAAAATTAAGAAATATGAATGAGCAAGAAGGAATTATTCTTCATTTAATCTATGTTTAATTTTTTTCTAACGTTTTTCTCTTCAGCACTCATTCATCATTTTTTCGAGTATTTTGTTTTAGTATATATACTTTTATTTATTGTGTATTTTAATTCGTAACTATTTAATGGAAATTAATTTTTAGCAACTCTTCGAGTTTAATTTAGTTAGTGTTATCATTTACTTTTAAAATGTGCTAATATCTAAACACTACAATTCTTAATAGTTTTGGTGAATCTGCGATCAAATTCGTTCCTACATTTATTCTTATTTATAGTGTTTATGTTTCTGATGTACGCAAAAGTTTCATATTTATTTTTTTATTTTATATAATACGTATAGCTACATATTACACTTAATATACTTTTAAAGTATTGCTAAAAACCAAGGTATGGACATTAACAATGTCAAATACATGTGACATTTGTTTTTCATCTCGAGTATTTCTCACATATGATATATCAGCTGTGTATGTGAAAGATTCATTAGATAGCTTTATTATTCGAAATTAGATTTTAGGCATCTTTCCATCCAATGTGTCTACACGTTTACTAAATTTTCTTGTTTTTAAAACATAAAAAAAGTAAGATAGAAAATGAACAAATAAGAAAGAAAAAAAAACCAAAAAAATTATAAGTTTTTAATATAAAAGACCTAAAGTTTTATTTTTCTTAATATCTAAAGTTTACATTATAACAAAAAATAAGAAATAATATACTTTAAAACAAAAAATACAGATAAAACATAAATTAAGGAAAATTTGTTGATTATATCAATTAAGTATTGATAGATAATAAAACATAAATTTTTTGCGTGACATAAATGGGATAAGAAAGTAAGAAATTTCTTTCTTTCACGTTTTTCATTATATACAAATGTTTTTTGCTGGTATTAATATATATCATGTATAAAAATATAATATCTGTTAAGTTCTTTTTCACTTTTGTCTATTATTTTCTTTCCGAGATTAATCAGTAAAATTATGTTACTTTTATTATGTTTGTGTGTTTTGATGAAGGAATTATAGATTTAACTGTAGTATAAATTTTTAAAAATAGAAATAAAAGCGACCTCATGTATTTATTAAACATCATTTATCGGACTATCAGTTTTTGAGGGTAGATAATAGTTTCATTTATACAATGGATATTTCTCTTTTCATTCATTTTGCCTTTATCTTTCTTAAATTAGTTAATGCTGAACTGATTTTTTAATAACTTAATTCAATATTGTATAAATTTATTTTTTTTCATTCATGAAGCCCTTGCCTTATTCATCATTATCATCTTTTGTTTCATTGTTTCTTATAATTATTTTTATATAATTTACACTATGTACACAATGTCAGTTGATTTGAGATGTAGTGGTGTTTAATAAGTATATATGTATGTCCATATAAATTGTACAAGTCATTTGCATACAAAATCACTCATCACCTTCCTTTTTTCTGAAATTCCTTAAACTTCATCATCTTATTTCACAATTATTTGTCGCAATATCCTCTTTCAACAAACTCTCATTACTCTGCTTGTTGTTTGATAAATCCGATTTTGCTCTTTCAATATCATCAATCCTTTCAAGTGAAACCTCTAACTTCTTTGTTGTAATAGTACTAATGTCTGATGCGTCTATAACTGGTGGTTGCAAATTATTGTTATTCATGCTTGAGTTTAGACCACTATTGGAAGCGTTCATATTCTTTGATGTGTTCAGAATATTGTATTCACCATTTCCTTGAGAATTTCTAGACAATTTCAACTTAATAGGTGGTGGCATTTGCTCCTCATTTGTAGTTGGAGGTAGTTGTTGTGAAGCATTATTTGTGATATCGGTCGATGTGTTTAGAGTTGCTACTGGTTTTTTACCAAACTTTAATATTAATTTTACAGGAGCACCATCTGTCACTTGTGGTTGACTTACAATTTCGACTGACCGTTTCTTGTCCTTCTTCTTTTTCTTCTTTTCTTTTCGTTCACGTTTTTCAGATTTCAACTCCTTTGATTTTTGTTCACTAAATTCTTCCATCATTTGCTTACGGAAGTTCATAGATTCACGCTTTAAATCTTGATAGCTAGGAGGTTGAGCTGAAATGTGTCTCTTTTTCGGTGGTAAATCACTTCCTGTCGTCTCAACTACGTCCAAACCAATTTTGATTTTTAGTTTAGGTGGTGCACTTGCATTAATGATATTACTTGAATTTTGCTGCTGCTGAGAAGCTCGATTTGGTCGACGATTCCGCTTCTTATTATTTATTGGTGTAGTGTCGGTTGCAAGAGGATCTGTCTCATTTGTTGCATTTAATGTGTCAGTATTTGATGAACTCATATCAATAGAATAATCTGATCCGCGTAAAGCAAAACGCTTTCGTTTTTTATACTCTGCATAATTGAAATCCTGAAATTCGTCTTTGAGTAAACTCAATCCCATAGAATCAACAGCTTTTGGAATGCCACCAACTCTGTTTGATGATACATTCGTAGGAACATGCTGATCATTTGAAACAATATTAGATGGTTCTTGATCAATATTTAAGCCTTGGTTCCAATACTGTTGAAGAAGTTCTTTCTTTCGCATCTGTCTACGATTTGATGATGTTCCACTCGATGTCGCTTGAGGTGCAATCTGTGTGTGTGAAACTGATTGCGACTGTACATCATGATGATGTTGAGCTAATGGTCCCTTAATCTTCAATTTCAATTGATTACGAGAATCAGAGAGAGAAACTTTAGCAAATGATGCTTCAGAATCAACACTTTCTTCGACAATATTTGAAAGCTCATTTGTTAATTTCGTTTCAGTATTTAACGACACATTAGTGTTATTTGTCGGAGTTTTTTGTTTATCATTGCTAGCTTTTAGCGCAATTTGTAGTTCCTTTTCTTGTTCCTCATCAATTTCATTTAACGTTTGATCAACCATATTTGTCGCAAAAGCACCAAGTAGTTGACTGTTATAGCTATCGCTAGTATTTGTATCAAATGAGTTATATGTTCTCATATCTACTGGTCCAGGCATATTCACAAGATTGAGGCTTGTAATTCCACTTGAAACTGGAATCGTTTCATTTTCATTCACAACAGTATTAGGCATTGTATGATTGTTCAATGCAAGTGGATGTGTGAGTGGTGTAGATTGCTTAAGTGAAGATTTTGAGAATTTGGGGGATTGTGATGAGCCATCTCTATTCATTTTATTGTATAGATCAATCGATTTTCTTCTATCACGCATTGCTCGCAAATTTTCAACGGATGGATTTGTAGCAAATTCCTCATCTGCACTGAAATCATAAACTGTACCAACAAGCTTCTTGCTGATTGAAATAAAGTCCATCTCATTACTGAATGGCGTAAAAGGCATAACATTTTGAGGAAAACGACTCTTTGCATTTTTGTTATTATTTCGTGCTCGTCCTTTGTTGCTACCACGGTGATCAGACGGTGTAGTTGCAGGTGAAGCTTGACTATTTGTTCTGCTCTTACGTTGCTTTCCATCATTAGATGTAGGTGTTGACTTACCCTTTTGGCTATTTTGTCGTGAAAGTGACTCAACAGAAGCCGGTGTCGAAGGTTGTCTTGGGCTCTTTGATGGACTCTTTTGTGGAGTTTTTCCACCATGTATAGCGTGCGTTGGCGTAGTGTTGCGTGGCGAGGATCGTGTTGATTTTGACGGTGACTTTTTGAGATTTTCTGTGAGAAGTTGTGACTTTTCGAGATTGCTTTGAATAGAATTTTTACAATCCGGTTGAATATTTGACATCATATGAAGTTCATTGGGCAATTGTGGTTTTTGTTGTTGCTGATTGAAAATAGGTGTAGAACAGACGTTCTGATTTTGGTTATTGAAATGATGAATATTGTTAATTATTTCATTATTATTTGCTTTGATGTGAACAGAAGCTCCACGAGTTTGCATAATCATTGAAATGTCGTTATTCTGATGCTGTTGTTGTTGTTGCGAAGGTGTGAATGTGTTTGCAAAGTTAGGAGGAAACATTGCCTGACCAGGTGAAGGAAATGGGACTTGTACGTTTAAATCCGACGGAAATAAGCTTACTGCACCAGGATATTGAGTATTTGAGTGGTCAGTCAGATTATAAGAACTGAAATTACCTTGCTGCTGCTGACTTGCCGCAACATGTGGATGAAGAATGTCATTTTGTAATGGGCTCTTATGTAGACCTGCGAAATTTTTCATATTCTGTTGATTCATATTATTCATCATATTCTCCATTCCAGAGTTTGCTCTATTCATTAAATTTGGTTGAATTCTATCATGCTCTTGGATGAGAGATTTTGGATCTTTTAGCCATTGCTGTTGTTGTTTTTGCTGCTGCATTTGTATATTAAATACATGATCCATATTGTTTGCTGGTGAAGTTTCATTCATCAGCATACCACCGCTCATAGGGGTCATGAACATTGAAGGTCGATTCGATCCAAGTATTGCATTTTCTTCACCCATCTTTTGACAAGCTGCCAATTGCTTTTGTTGTTGTTCTACTACCATACATGAAGCGAGTGCTGGTGATTGTTGCTCAATTGAAGCATTCATCTTATTACTAGAAGATGTCAAAATATTTCGTTGAAAATTTGAATTATTCTCTGGTAATGGATTTGATTGTGACTGTAATTGCTGTTGTTGATGCCATGGCGAAGATTTTTTCAGTTCATTGAATTCAGCATCTTTTTTGTTTGAAAATGGTGATGACATAGATGATTTAAAAGTGACTTGTTGCTGAACTTGCTCAAAGTTATCATGTTTAGGTGTGTTCTCATGTTTAGGTGTATTCTCATTTTGGTGCATGCATGACGATTTTGAGGAGATATCGATTGGTTTTTCATTAACTATATTATTATTATCAGCAATGATTGTAGAATTAGGTGTGGTTGTTTTCTTATTTTTTTGTCTCAGTTTTTCAATCAGACTATAAGTTGCACGTTCTGTATCTTCACTGCTTTTTGATGATTCAAAGAGAGCATTGAAAGTATTCTCTCTTCTACCGATTGCTGCTGGTTCAAATACATTAGGTCCACTCTTTTTATCCTGCATACTGTTAAGATTTTCAGTTGGAATAGAAATCATTGGAGATGAAGACAGTGAGTGTGACGTCGATGTTTTATTATCAAATATAGATTCTTGAATTTGAAGAATTGAATTTTCAACAGGTATTTTTTTCTCAGCCAGTGAATCATCAATATCCATTTTGACTTCAGAGTTATCAACATCTACAGTCTTATTCTGTATATCTGTTGTTTTTGCTACTTTCATAACTTTGTCTATCTCTACTTTTTTACTCTTTTCAGCTTGTTCATTCAGCGGAGCTTCAATTTCTTTATTATTTGTATCAACCGGTAATTCACTTTTTGACACTTCTTTTAAATTTTTAATTTCCTTTGTAATTGTAGGTGATAGATTATCTCTCGTTTCAGACACTTCTTTTGATAATTTCTCTTCAATTTCCTTTGATGGAATATCATTTGTAGATTTTTGAGCAGGATTTGCTGATTTTGGAGGGCAGGGAGTTGGAGATGATAAGATTGAAGAACGTCTTCTCTTTGATGTATCAGAATCTGCTTTATTGCTGCTAGTGCTGCTTGCTGTATCTATTTTCTTTAAATCAATAGATTTTTCCTTGTCAGACAACTTAACCAGATCTCTCTTACTGGACTCAGTAGTTCGGGATTTATTACCACTGGGTGTTTTAGGTGGCGACGTAGCTGTATTGGATGTAGATCTTTTTCTCGAAGAAGCGACGATACTCTCTGGTGTTTGCTTTGGAGGTTCTTGAACAGATTTTTGTGAAGGTCTACTGCTAACTGAGGTTTTACTAGTTGGCGATACAGTGTTGAGCTGTTGCTGCGGTGTCGTTGATTGTTTTGCAACGGTAGATAAACGCCGTACGGGTGATTTTTTGTCAACTGTTGCTGCCAGATCTTTCTTACTGCTAGATTTTTTGAGTGAAGTGGGAGCTGCTGATTTTTTGTTAGTTGTTTGTTGATCGGTACTTTTTCTCTTGCTTTTGCTTTCTCCTTTTTCAGATAGTCGTGACGGATGAGGACGGTCACTGGACGAATCTGATTCATAGGAGGAAGAGGAACTAGTCTCATCATTAACGGAAGATTTCGCTGCCTTGTCAAGAAAGGGCGATTCTTTCGTTTTATGTTTAAGACTTGTTGCAATTGAAGCCCTCCTTGAAGGTTGTGTTTTTGGTACTGATTTTGCCGTGACTTTTGATGTTGGTCTCTGTGTTGTTGGTTCATCACTATCACTATCAGACCCAGAAGAATCTGAACTAGAACTACTCGTACTTGAACTCGCAGATAATTCAATCGCAATAGACTTTCTACGGTCGACTGGTTTCTTAGTGGTGGACGATGCTGCAGTATTTTGTGTTTTAATTTTATCTTCATTAAACGTAGTTGTATTAGTTTGTAAAGATGAAGAATTGCCAAGCCCCTTGATGTGTTCTGCGGCTTTCTTTGCAGCTTGTCTTTGAGGAACGTAGGGAAGAAACTCAGTTGGAAAATCTGATGGAATTTTTTCTTGCTCTTTAATTTTGATTTCCCTCTCTGCAGTTTCTTTTTGTTGTAACTTTTTGTGGTCATCTTTCGAAGTTCTATCACTCTTAGCTTTTTCTTTTGATGTACTCGAGCTCTTACTAGTTACTTTAGATTTAGTGTCTTTTGATTCTTTTTTCTCATGATCACTAACAAGAGATTTCGAGGTACAAGAATTTGCTGAAATTTCCTCGAGTCTATCTCTCTTATGTTTCTCATTTAAACTAGTAATCGTTGATGTGGAAATAGATTGAGTTGTTTGATTAGAATTAGTTTTCATTAAATTCTCAGATGCTTTCTTAGCAGCTTCTCGTTGTGGTACCACGAGAAAGTCAGCAAGTATATCCTTTTTAGGTGTACTTTCCGCTTTTTTATCCTTATCTTTAACATTGTCCTTATTATTACTGCTATTTTTTGATAAAATTGGTTTCTTCGTTTCATCCATTTCAGATTCAGATGATAAATTATTTTGTAGTTTTGTGCTTGTTTTTCTCAATTTTGTCGGTTTACCGGGCGATGTTTTCACAATTGCATTATTTGACGTTTCCTTTTTAACAACGGCAGGAGGCGGAAGATCTGGTTTTTTCGCTTGATTTGCAACTTGTACAGAATGTTTTTTAGTTGATGTTGATAACGAAATAGCGTTCTTCTTTGTCTCTGAAATTTCAGTCAACTTATTTAGCTTGCCAAGCGGTAACACTTCATTCTCATTAAATTCTTTCATAGCTGCTTTTGTTCTAAACGGTTGCTGCTGCGAATCACTCACAGTGTAATCAGTTCTGTTATCTTTGTCAGTGCTACTGCTATCACTATCAGAATAAATTGCTGACGAATGCATGCGCTTAATTGTTCCACCTTGCGTTGGAATACTATGCCCACTGCTATTTTTAATAGGAACAAGTTCGTCACTTTCATCTGTTAAATGTTGATTATCATCATTAACCAAGCGAGAACGCGCACTTAAAGAAAGTGGCGATTGTAATCTTGATTGTAGACGAATGTTGCACTTTTCATCTTCATCCTCACTGGAACTTTCAAGATTTAAAGCCTTTGACTTATTATCCTTAGAGTTTATTGAATTGAGGAGACGACGCTTCTCAGCTGTTGCTTGTTTAGTAGAGCCAGGTGGTCGACCTTTCTTTTTCTTTGGCTGAGACTGAGAAGCAGTTGCAACAGATGACGGAGATTTGATTGGAGATGATAGAGAAGAAGATGCTGCATTTTTCGATTTGTTAGGTGATTTTCTTGTATTTGTTATCGCTGACGTAGAAGGTGGTAGCTCATCTTCTGAAGTTGAAAGCGAAGCTGAGCTTGCAGCATTACTCTTGATTCTAGATAATTGCTTGTGTGTTGATGTGTCTTCAGATTCACTAGATAAGCTCTCTTCTAAACTACTATATTTTCGGTTTGTATTTGTGTTATTACTTCCATTAAAGAGTTTACTATAACGTGTGATTGCATCTATCTTATCTCGTTTAATGTTACCATTGATTTCAAGAATTGATTTATTCGCTTTATTTGTTGCGTTGTTATTACCAAGAATTGAATCTATCATTTCATCAATTCTCATCACTCGATGTGAATCTTTAATTGTATCGCTAGAGTAAAGTACGTCATATATTGAGGGACCATGGTTTGCCTCTAAAATCGCTTTTAATGAATCATCATCTAGTTTTGTAGTCTTTTTATGACTGCTGAGAATAGAGACTTGCTTATGAAATATTTGCTCGCGCATCTTAAAGAATGATCGCGATAATTTTTCTCTTCTTGAAACCATATAACATAAATTCCTCACACGTTCCAGATCTTGTCGTAAATGCACAAACATTTTCATTTTTTCAATGTCTGCTTGTTCTTGATCGGTTTGTGACATAACATCAACATCTCCAGCTTTTGGTAATAGCAAAGGCTCGTTTCCACCAGCTTTGCGTTTTAATATCCAATAGTTATAAATAGTATTAATTCCTTCTTGATCGACATCTAACAAGTGACAACTAATGTCTTTTACACTAACATGTTTATCGAATTCTGATTGAATTTCCATCAGACGCTGCAATCGAGCATGATTTCTTTCTTCCGATGTCATTTCTTTTCTCAGCTTTTTCTTATTGGTATTATTATTACTGCTGTTATTATTATTATTATTATTATTTGTTTTTTCTTCTTCTTCAGAGCAAGAAGCTCCACCTGTTGTTGTTGCTGCTGTCGATGCTGCTTTCGACGATTTTTCCGACTTGGCACTGTTTTTTGGTTCTTTTTTGACACTATGCTTTTGACAGTATGAGCGCAGCTTTACACCATCCTCAGCATTCTCATCCTCGATTATTGCACGCATTTCGAGACCATGTTGAAAGGCGCATGTGACATGATAGGCCGTTTTGCATGTCTTCACTGAGCATTGAATGCAAGCACCGACACGCTCACGACACAAAACGCAAACAAGTGCCCAACGGCTTTGTGGAATACTGGAAATTTTTGTGATTGGTTCCATTCGATCAACACTTCCGATGCTCACTTCTGGAATCCATAGAGCACATGATACGTGAGCCCATTTCTGGCCAGATCTAGTTGATTTCATTGCACCGCCTTTATTCGGACATAAGACACACTCTGGTTTTTGTCCCATAGAGCACGTTCGACATAACCATTGTCCTAGAAAGCACACAAATACAGACACATATGAGATATTAGTTTCAAAAACTCTAAATATAAGGCTTGAATTGTTATAAAATGTATACCTGATGGTATTGTTGTTATTCCATAACAAGCTTGATGGACACAAATATTGCAGTTATCACAGAATACCATCTCATTTGCTTCCTCTGAATCTGGTGATCGACAGACATCACAAATAACATTTTCGTCATATTCTATACCTAAACCATCTTCACTTTTCATTATTGCTTGAATTTTGTCATGACATCGTGTCTAAAAAATTAATCACGGAAAAGAGAGAAATAAGAAATAATTTTTAATTGTACATGAAACAAAAAAATGAATAGGTTTCTTATTTATTTTACCTCTAATTCTTCAATAATACGTTCAAATTGTTCTTCATTTACCGGTGGAAGACCACACATACTTCTCTCTCCATTAAACTCTTTAAGCCAAGCTTCATCGAGTTGATCCAAGTCATAGCTACATACAGAATCAGCAATGGCTGGAGTATTTGATAAATAATTTTTATCGTGTGAAAAATTTTCATCCTTTGTGATACGTATGTATTTGTTTTTAGGACTAAAAAATAAATAAATTACAGTGAATTACTTCATGTGTGCAACAATTATACTTACAGTTTAAAATCTTGTCGTGCTTTATAGTAATTCTCATTTGTTAGTCTTACTGACGGTTCAGGCAAAGAATCGGGATTAACTGGAACTTGCACTCCTCGTTCCCACTCTTGTTTCCATTGATCAGTTATCACCCAATACTCTTCATTCGAAAGTGGCTCAGAGTCTGGCAATTTCATGGCACTAATAAGATCCTTCCTAAAATTTTTATACACATTTTTCATTGCATTATCATGAGAAAAATTTAATATGTTTGTATTGTATATTTTATACCTAAATAATTCAGCTGGTGCTTCAGGTGCACTTCGATTGTATATACTAGACATTTTGAGGTCTAAATGCGGTCTAGCCTGCCACACAGTTGATTGATGTGTACCACCATTTGATGATGGTGATGTTAATTCCTCATTTTCTATAGAAATTGTGGGGGGACGGCCCTTTCTCCTTTTATTAGGAGACGGACTGTCAAGAGGGTTGCAATTTGGTCGCTTCCCCCGTTGCGACATCTTCTCTTTTGTTTTGTCTCTCTTTTTCACGTAAAACTTTTTATATGTTTCACAATTATATTGAATCTGCATGCAATATAATCATCTAAAAGAAAATATATTATTTTTAATTTATTGTATTTACTCAAATAGTTTCTTTTTCAATTGAAAATTCATCATTAGGAATACTTTTTTCAAATATTTGATTGAATGTGACAGTTATTATTTTTTTTAACATCTTTACTTATTATACCACGGAGAAAAAACCATTCTACATATTCTTACTCTTTTTGAATTTTTCTTTCTTCTTTTTTCAACCAACAAAAAATTGATAGATTTATCATGAAATAAAAAAATGCACGTCTTATTTTTAACTGCAACTTATGCATGTAAAATTGCAAATAATTGAAGGAAATGACATTAAATCTATAGCATAGATGCTCATCATATTTTTTTATAGTATCACTATAGCTTTTTATCAAATGCTATAGAATGAAAATAAATTTTTCCTTTCCATATAGTTATTATTTTACGCATCTCTTGTCATGTCAATATCTTTGTATGTATTTGTAGATTCTCGCACACAAACAAATGTGTATATATATCATCTTTTCCATGGCACTTTAGAATGCATTTTTTGCAATATTTCCCTAATATTTCCAAATCAATTATAATTTTTTTAGTAGTTCTTGAAAAATTTTACTGCAAAATTTATTCGTATGCCTTTAATATTAAGCTTTGAATTTTTTTTCATTTTCAAACAAAACAATCTGAGCGCCATCATTTTTGGATTCATTGAGACTTTTTTTTCGTAAATAAAAAAAACTCTTCGCTTAAACTCTACGCGCTTATAGTTTTCACTTGTATTATCAAATTAGGCGCCTACCATTTTTAAAGAAATTCATTAATTAACACTGAAAACTGCAAATTTTGATTTTATACTTAGTTTGAAACATTTTTTTTCGTCAAAATTTTAGAGAGTTGCCTGATTATATGAAAACTACTTTTGCAGCCCATAATTTATTTTTCTCAGAAATTACACTATGATAAGAAATTTTAAGTTATTTTGTTAAAGTAAAATATATTATGTAGAAAAAAGAATTGATTTATTTTTATAAAATTATAAATTAATTAGTAATGCACGAGTTTAACTAATAATACAATTTATAAATATAAATCTGGCAATTTTTTGTTTTCTGTTTTTCTCTTTATCCGGACAGATGGCATTCTAAATTCAGGGATTCAAAAGTGTAATTTTTATATCATTTTATTTAAGATGCATTAATAGTTACTATGTGTTATTCATATATTTAATAATCACATTTTATAAATATTTGCCATTTATTCTTCATTTTCTTTTTTGTCCATCAAATATATTATTAATTTTACAATTTTCAAAGAGGCATTTGTTCCCATTAATTTTGCTCAATTCCCGGTACAACACCTCCGACTGCATTTCCAGCTGCAACAATTTCCTCAACAAAATCTTCCACGCGATTTTCATTATTAGGAACATCCTCAATTTCGTTACGATTTGAAACCTCAATTATGTTCGATGCATCGACGATATGATTTTCAAGCGGTGGATCAGCTGTTGCTTCAGCTATTCATTTGAATAAGAAGTATTAACAAGAGTTGAAAAAAAATTAGATTATTTTCTTACCTAAATTTGTGACAGATTTAGATTTTACACATTGAAAGTCAACATGACGACTTTTTGCTTCCTCTTTCTCCCAACTCATGTGTATAAATGGTCTCTGAACATAGTTATAAATCACTTCAGCACGACCATCGGGTCTTTTTTTGATCTTTTCCTTGTAGGTTGGCCAACCTTCTATGCCTAAACGAATCTTTTTCAAACCACGATCTTTGAGAACTAACTTTGCCACTTCTCTGTTTTCAATATATTTAAAAAATCGATACATTGCATTACTGGTAACGGCTGAAACGGAAAGTATCAAATATTCATTATGACTGCCACAAAGCATTTATGATTTTGTTTCAATACAATTACTTTGACTATATTCCTCGCCCATCATTTGAGTCGTTGGCGGAAATTCTGCATCCCTATAAATTTTGTTTTGATTGTTAAAATTTAAATATTAATAACGCGTAGATCTTTTGGCATATCTTTTTACATACCATTCAACAAAATCGTCTTCTAAAAGAACTACAATATGACATTCGCGGTCACCTCTTTGTGCACTGTTGACCATAAGTGGCAATAAAAGCTCTTCGAGAAATGCTTCAAATTGAAGTCTTGCACCTTCATTACTAAGCTCATGCAAGAGACCTCGTAAATTTTGACAACGGATTGTTTGTGCATCAAATGGTACCATAAGATAATCACAAGCTTCTCTCAGCTCTTGAACTGAAACACCGCTAGGACATTTTATATAACCGCATTTGTAATAATCTAATATTGCACGAAATACAGTTGATGAAAGTCCCTCAGCTACTTCATATTCTCCCCGATCATTAGGTATTTGCCACTCAATGCCTGATGAAAACATCCGACCTAATAATGTATTTGGAAATTGAACAAGCAAAGCTTAAAAGCACAAAGATTGAGATAAAGTAAATTTTTTTTAGCAGAAAATGTGATATCCTATTTCAAATACCTGGGTCAATGAGAAATCGAGTATTATCAACGAGAAGTGTAATTCTTTCTTGAGCTGCTCCTTCTCCACCTTGTGAATTCGATGAATGACCAGTTAGATTCATTTTAGCGAAACTTGATGCAGGAAAAGGTTGTGTTTTTATGGGGTTTGCTGTTTTTGTAGCATTAATTTGTCTGAACAAATGATCATAATAAAGAAAGAAAAGAGATATTGACCCAAATAGAAAATCAACTAGCAAATTGTCTTTGTTTCAATCTAAATTTTCATATAAAATAAATTAAAAATTGTATTTTACCTTCGAAAGATTCTTCTTCTGTCTGTAAAATCATTATGTTCATCACTAGAGCTCGAATCGTCAGATATAATATTTTTAAACTTCTTTTCCATATTACTTCTTTGATGGAAACAATTTTTCTCTTTTATGTACTTCAAAAACACATTAAACATGAAATTTAAAAGTCATAAAAGTTTAAAATTTGTTTATCTACAATATCAAGTGTTTATATGAGAGAATTTCAATCCTTTAACTTGATAATTTTAAGATTTTTAAAAATTTCTTTTTTAAAAAATATTTTCTATTCTCCCAAAATATTATAAAGCGAACAAAATTTGAATTTAGTCGTTATTATTTTATATGAAATTGTTCACAAAAATTTACATTTAATTCATTATTTTTAAATCTTATTTTAAGTCTTAGAGAAAGCAAATCGATACAGTCAATTTAAAATGTCTTAAATATTATAATATTCAGGATCATTGACAAAATTAAAAAATTAACAGCAATGCCTAAATTAGAGACTTTATAAATTACCCAATAATGTATACCAATTTTTACATATATTGCAATCCATTATCTTTATATAAAAATTGTTTGAATAGAAGAATAAATAAATCAATATGAACAATTCTTTAAATTTCATTTATCATTTTTAAATTTAAAAATGATTTTAATATTAGAACATCAAAAGTGTCTCACCCTGAATAATAAATTAATACCTAAAAAATTATATTTGCTGAAATTGCTGTTCGATCTGGTAAGGAGAAATTTTCTTTATTTATTTCAAGCGTAATTAAACATTATTAAGTGTTAATTTTTGTTAAAAAATATTTTAAACAGTTAAAATAATTGGCAAATACTGAGTTTGTTGTGAAAATTAGGTTTTAAAACTAACAATTCAAATTTAATATTTTTTCAAAATGGTGACTTCTTCCGAATTTCCGACTTTCATTATGATGACAATTTTATTTACCTCAACAATGAAATTCCAAAATATTTATTGTTTATATATATATTTATTCTTATTAGAATATTAAATTTTATATTTTTTTTTCTAAATCTGTTTATTAAAGAAAAGTGAAAAATAAAATTCTTGAATTTTCTTCAATAATGTGACCTAAATTGAAACATTAAAATCAATTTTTTTCTAACCCGAATAATAAAATTATTTAAAAGAACTGCTGAAATTTAAAACTCTTTAAAATGGTAATTTATATTTTATTTAAAACATTTATTTAATTATTTGGAAACATTTTAATATTTAGGTTCTTGAATGAGGAATAATTAAAATTCTTCTTTTAAAAAAATCTTTTAAAATATATTTCTAATTTGAAATATTTTTTCATTTCATTTTAGCTTGTTTAACTTACAACATCTTTTTTCTAAATTAAGGAAAATATTTACTACTAATTACTAAAACACACAACAACAACACATTTGCAACAACAACCAAAAACCAGCAACTGAAAATCCAGTCAAACAATAATATCTACTACAACCGGAAAAAGAGCAGAAAAATTTTCTTTTTCATTTTTTTAATTTCATTTGTTTTCGACAATATAAAAAAATTAAAACAAAAACTCATGCGATTGAAATTTCCAAGGGAAAACTGTTAATTAAATTCGTTCAACATTTTCATCATCAACGTCGTCGTTACATCTTATAGTGAAAAGAAAACAACAAAAAAGAATCAAGATGAAATTCTAAAACGCTTCTAAAAAAAGGTTACGAATTTTTTCTTTACCAAGTTTAGAGACAAAAAAATTAAAGAAACTGTAACAATTGTGATAAGTTTAAAAAGAAAAAAGAGGAAATTCATTACAAGAAAATAATAAAAATTGTTATGTGAAAACGGGTCTGAAAAAAAATTAAAAAAAAAGTCATCAAAAGTCAAGCATTTAGTGTCAAAAACGAAAGAAAAATCACACTCAGGACTCGGATATAATTTTTCTTAATTTCTTTCTTTTAAAGAAAGCCATTTGAAACTTTCACAAGTTGATTTCATCTTCAAAACTCAACTTATTCTCTCTCTACCCTCTTTATAATTTTAATATTTCATCATTTTTTACCAAGAACAATAATTAAATATTTGAATGAAATTTTTTAAAAAAAAGGAGCACTTCAAATCAACAGTAAAGAGTCTAGTGATTGATAAAGAAAAGAAATACAAGTAAAAAGACGGAGGGCTGAACAAACATTTAATATAAAAGATACCAAAAAAAAAAACTTGATTAAAATTTATTTTAAGATTATCAAAATATTGATACTTTAGTAACATAATTTTTGTGAGTAAATAAAAGTGAAGTTTTCAAGCAGTGAAAAACATCTCAAGACAGCAAAAAACAGCCACATAAAAACAAAAACTGAAACAAGAAGTGTTAAAATTCGCACAGTGAATAGTGAACGAATGATTTTTATTAGTCATTCAAAAATTGCGTTCTTGTTATCATATAAACACCGTAAAAATACCACAATCAACACATTTAAAGTACAAAAACATTAAAATATTGAATCGGATAAAACTGTGAAGAGAGACAAAAATTGCTTATTTGCCATCTTTCAAAGATAGATGTGCATTCATCATTTATAAAACTAAACTACTGTTTTGACATCATTTATAAACTCTTTTGTGTTAATTATAACTTATGTACCACCAAAGGATCCAAAAATTCAAACTTCACACGCGCATTCATTTTTCGAAAGACTAAATAAAAAAGTGTAAAAAACTAAGTCGGAAGATTTTTCGCGTAACAAAATTATCTCGCGGAATTTCTTCTTTAATTTATTTTCTACGTAAAAAGAGTGTTGGATGAAGAAAACTTTTTGAAAAAAAGATTATATAAAAGAATTAACAATTCTGTGATAAATGAAATAAATGATAAACTCATATTAATATAATAAAAACTACTAAAGGATTTACAAATTTTGAAGGACAACATAAAATTGTGAAAGAGGCAGACGTCATCGTAGAAGAAGAGAGAGGACATACTAGTCCACAATAAAATAATAAAATCTTTAGAAAATATTATTGCAAAAAACGGTGTCCTTTTCTTAAGTGTAAAATTGTGTGAATGAATGAATTGAAAAGAATAGTTATTTCAAAAGGAGAGTGAGACAGAGAAAAAAATACACATAATAAAAAAATTAATATTCAATGACAAATTGACTCTTTCAAATGAAAAAAAAACTAAAATAAAAAAGAATTAAAAGACTGTACTGTTAAGTAATAAGAAGAAGTGATTCTACTCTACTCTAATTGCTAAATAATAAAAATTATAACATACTGTGCTAGAGCAACAATATAATAGCAAAGTATCGTAAATGAGAGAAATTTAAAATAAAGAGACTGCACACACAAGCGAAATATAAAATATAATTGAGTTAAAGAAGAATTTGCAAAAGATTTGGAAGATTTTTTGATTTTCAAACCATATACAACATCACTTTAAAGAAACGATACAAAATAATTTTCTAAGTGGCGTTTGTTAAGAAAAATTGCGAACGTAAGGAGATAAAAAAGAAAAAGTCAATCTGTAATCAGTGATCTAAGTTCATCCAAATTGTTTTTTTTAAATTTGTTTTAATACATAACGTTTTTGGCTTTAATAAAAAAAAAACAAAAACTTTAAAATATATATAAAAAAGAAGAAAGAAACTTATTCGTGATCAATCTACAAGAAATTAAGAGAGATAAAACGTCGAATTTCGAAAATACTTCTATTAAATTAAGCTTTTTGCAAGTTGAGAGTAGCATCTCCCGTATTACAAAAATGAGTGGCCAAACTAAGCCTTTTTGTTCCGAATGTAAGCATAGACATTAAATTTTTCTCATAATATATATACTCATAAAATTTTATTTTTTAGCATCTTTTTTGGATTTTGATTTCTCCACGCGTGAATTGTTCTCCACCTTCAATCAACATGTGAGTTCTCCCGCACCACGTTTGATTACCAACAATCCGAACAATAATAATAATAACAATAACAACTTTCCAATTGGCACTTTTTCTATCGATTCCCTTCCATCTGCTTCGAATAACTCAATTTTTGGAAGTGGAGGAAAAATATTTAACTCTTCTATCGACAATGGAATGACATTCAATTCATCAGCTTTAAGCTTAATGAATGGCTTGAGTGTGGGTTCTAACTCGAATAGTAGTGGTATCAATTCGCATAATAATAATAATTTTGGTCATGTAAATGGTCTTTCATCGAATGATCAAAGTGGAGCGCAAGCCACAGGTGGTACTAATTCGCGTGAGACAGGCATTATTGAGAAGCTTCTTCATTCATATGGCTTCATTCAATGCTGTGAGCGTCAAGCGCGATTGTTTTTCCATTTTTCGCAATTTGGTGGCAATATTGAGCATCTTAAAATTGGTGACCCGGTTGAATTTGAAATGACTTATGATAAACGTACTGGAAAACCTATAGCCAGCCAGGTTTCAAAAATTGCTCCTGAGGTGGTTCATCGTGAGGAACGTGTCACAGGTACTGTAACAACTGAAATTCGATCATCAAATGATCTGTCACTCAATCCATCGGCTAGTGATACTACTGGCCGTATTTCGTATGAAAATCGTGGAGAATGTTTCTTTTTACCCTATACCAAAGATGATGTTGAGGGAAATGTTCAATTGAAAGCAGGTGATAAAGTTAGCTTCCAGATTGCTACTAACAATCGTGGTAATCTAGGTGCATGCCATATTCGTCTCGAAAACTCTATGCATCCGGTTAAGTATCGTGGAGTAGTTTGTTCAACAAAGGAATCATTTGGTTTCATCGAACGTGCCGATGTCGTTAAGGAAATATTTTTCCACTTTTCTGAAACTGAGGGAAATAATTTGGAAATTCGTCCGGGTGACGATGTTGAATTTACGATTCAAACACGTAATGGAAAAGAGGTCGCTTGTAATATCTCGCGCTTACCACCTGGTTCAGTTATTTTTGAAGATGTTGATCCGACAATAATCAAAGGACAAGTTTTAAAACCATTGGAATTAAATAATCCGAATTCTCAACAAAGTGATCCATTACCAGGACGCATTAAGTATCGTGCACAGGATCATTCAGAAAAAGAAGTTCCGTACGGCGATAAAGATCAAAAAGGCGACTTTACTTTGCGACATGGAGATTGGGTTCAGTTTTTCCTTGCAACTGATAGACGCGATCAACTTCAACGTGCTACATGCATTTCACTCTTGGATGAAACTTTTCAACTGAGTGGTGAAAAACGTGAGCAAGGTGTCGTTGCACAGCTAAAGGATGGTTTTGGATTTATTCGATGCGTTGAAAGAAGCGTTCGTCTCTTTTTCCACTTTACTGAAGTATTGGATACAAGTCGCGAAATTGCATTAGAAGATGAAATCGAGTTTACTTGCGTTCAGGATCCTACTTCTAGCTTCACTAATCCTCGTTTGAGTGCCATTCGTATTAAGCATTTACCAGAAGGAACTGTCAAATTTGAAACTCTAATTGAAACCGGTGTTGAGGGTAAGAAGATTTTTTTTCTATTCTTTAATGCGTATAATACATTTTCATTTTCACTTTTAGGTGTTGTAACTCGTGAAGCTCCAAAAAGTCCAGTGAAATTAAATGGTCAAGAACGCTCATTGGAACGTACTGAAGGAGGTGTCATCACATATGGAATTGGAAACAATAAGAAAACTATCATGTATTTTTTGAAGGATTGTGATAAACCTCCAAGATGTGGTGATCATGTTAAGTTCAACATTTGCCAAGTACATATATACATCCTATGAGAATATTTTTTTTAATAATTCAATAATCTATTTTATTTTAGGTTAAAAGAAATAAGGAGTTTATTGCGACAAACATTCAAGAAATTTACAATCCATTTCAAATTGCTCAAATGTCGCAACCAATTGATTTACAAAAACTTTTTATGCATCAACTTCAACAGCAACCACCACAACTAATATCTCCTCAACAGAGCTTATCTATGCAACAAGAATTAGCCATGCAAGCCGATAAATGGCAAGCTGCGGCAGCTGCAGCAGCAGTAGCAAACAACAATATTAATGGAAACAATGTTTCATCGGTCTCAGCAGTCAACACTATGTTGAATGGATGCGCAACAATGGTCACCAACACAAATATTAATGTAACTTACTTGAATGGAGCAATTGGTGGCAAATATGAAATGGATAAATTTAAGATGCATCAAGGATTCATTGCTGTGTTAAAAGTTAGTTTGAGTGGTTTATTTGAGAAGTCCTACAATATTTAATGAAAAAAATATATTTTTAGGACAATTTTGGCTTCATTGAGACATTGGAACATGATCAAGAAGTCTTTTTTCACTTTAGCAATTTCATTGGCAACACTAACCATTTGGAATTAGGTCAAGAGGTTGAATATTCTCTCTCGCCATCGCGCAGTGTTAATGGAAATGGTGGCAATTGCATTCCAGCAGAAAATGTTCGACTATTGCCAAGAGGTGATACTTAATTTTAGGAATATAATAATTGAGTATAATATGTATTTTTTCTATTTATTACAGGTACGATTGTTCATCCAAAAATTCTCGATGGCGTTTACAATGGCGTTGTTATTCGACCATTACGCTGCATCAATCCCGATCAAGAAGAATATAGTGGTCTCATTCAGCTGAAAGATGATAATGGTGAAAATGTATCACAGCACAAGTTTGGAATCACAAGTCTGGTCAATAAACGTGATTTATTACAAAAAGATGACACTGTTGTTTTTAAAATCGATGAAACATCACGTGCAGTTGAGGTACATGCTTTTAATAAAAACAAATATAGTTTTCTCATTTTTATTTTAATATATGTATATAGGTTACTGCTGTACGCTTGAAGAAGAGAGCTGTTGTTGATTCTATTAAGGGACAATTCGGATTTTTGGACTATGAGGTTGAGGAAGGCAAAAAATTATTCTTTCATATGTCTGAGGTCCAAGGAAATAGTTACAATCTTTATCCTGGAGATACAGTTGAATTTTCAATAGTCACTAATCACGTGAGTTTGAATTAAAAAAATGAAAAGTATAAATGATTAATATTAATTTTAATAAATATTTTTAGCGTACTGGAAAGACATCAGCATGTGGTGTTGTTAAAATCCAAGATTCTTCACCACGTCCTGACCGATTAATTTCGCGTTTGAAGATTAATTCAGTTGATGAGAGTTCGCCACGCTTGACGGTCACACGTGCTCCTAAAGGGCCAGATGGCACAAAAGGCTTCCATGCAGATGCTAGGGCTCCTCGTATGCTTGGTAAATAAATGGCATTCAAATAATGAAAAAATGTTAAACCTTTTTTTTTTAATTGCAGGTGTCTTGGCTGAATAAAAATTTGATGACATAAAATCATAATCATAAAACACAGATACATTTTATTCATTTAACTACATTAAAATAATATTGATGAACCCGATTGAAATCCCAGCTACTCTCAACAAGTAAAGTATTAGAAAGAAAATTATACAACACACAGTTTTGCAACTACCTATTCAACAGAAACAAGTAACAAAACGAAAAAAGTTTAAAAATTGCATTAAAAATGAAACTTATTATTCTACAAAAAACGATAACGATTGCAAATAAAATTAATTTAATCATCAAGAAAAAAATAATAATTTAAAAACTACCAAAAAAATGAAAAAAATGTTTAAAAAAACTAAAAAAAAGAAGAAGTAATAAACAATAAGTAACTAAGAGAAAATCAACGAGAAATCAAATGAAACAGAATAAACTTATGTTTTTTGAATCAATATATTTTAACATAAACATTTTTTCAGTGCAATTACCTTGAACTTAGCTTATAAATATGTTTTTCAAGTCATTTGCATATGGAATTGACGATTTAACGATTTTGATGCAAATATCTTATCGTAGTCGGAAATTGATGTAGTAATAATCTATTTAGGTCATAATTGTCTCTCATGCTAATTGAGAGAAATCCCTCATTAATTTACAAATAAAGACAATGTTCAATACGTATTTTCAACTTTTTAATTTTTTTTCAATTTCTTGTTATCATATACTTCATTACAAATACATATAAAAAGAAGAACCTAAAGAAAAATTAAAGAAAAAGGTCATGCATAAAATCGTAAAAAAAGTATGTGAGAGAGATTACTCGCTATAGTATATATATATATATATATAGTAAGTTTGTATGTTTCTTAACTCTAAATTTCCACGCACTCATAAGGTATTTTTCCGTCTTTAGGGCAGGGTCTTTGGCATCGATTTCCATGGTACCGAGTACCTAAATATGAAATTGTCAATAAAAAATTTTTTGTGATAATTCTCTTAAGCATGCAATAAAAAATTATTCATTACCTTCACATTTACATTTATAGCCAGGAACTAAGGAAACTTGAATACAGGTTCCTCCATTAAGGCAAGGAATACGAGAACATATATCAGATGATCTTCCCTTCAGAATTAAATTGCAACATAAAGAGAGAAAAAAATAGTAAAAAGGTCTTTTAAAATATCTTTGAAAAAAGAACTACCAGTTTTAAATTTTTTATGAAACAGAAGAGGGAAATGGAAAGAAGAAATGATAAAAAAACAAACATACAAAGATAAAGTAGGGGAACATAAAAATATGTTATGTACGTAATGTATCAGATGTTCTAACAAATAATCTCTAAGTAAAGAACTTAAAAAGTAACCTTTAATGAATCAGTGCACTCTTTCTTCGTGGTGTAGCGAAATTCACTTTTGCATCCATAAGCACATACACATTGAGAATTTTCAATTTTACAACCGTGATGTGTTTCTGTTAGCACGTCACATCCATTAACTATAACATATATTATATTTAAAATCGACCTATTAGATTGATTGTTATGAATAATTTAACTTTTTACTCACCATAAACAATATAGCACACCAGGAATAATATTACAATTCTTAACATTTTTATATCTTTACTTTGCACTATCTTCCAATATTTTATTAAAACAATCGATTTAATTACTGAAACGCGATTAAATCTGCTTTAATTTTTCAATATTAAAAATTGATAAGTGTAAATTGCACAGAGAGAAAAGAAGCAAGTATAAGAAATTATTTTTGGAGAGAATATTTCTTTTTTAGTCTCAACACTCCACTGTTAACATACTAAATGAGACATACGCTCACTCTAAAAAGTTATTCTATTCTTTCACTACATCTGCTTTAAAAAACTCTCTAGCATTCTCCTAGTGATATTTTTATTTTTCTTTATAAATGATTCGAAATTCGAAACCTCCTGATGATGGAATAAAAGAGAGAAAGAGAGGAGAAAAAGAGAATCATTATTAAAAGAAAATTCTTATCAGATTTTTCTGGTTATTGAACTTGGAAACATTTCTTATTTCGTTTTATTAATGCATTAAATTTATAATCGTTATGTTTTAACGAAATTTAAAATTTTGTTTCTTTCCTATTGATATTTGATTTTTACTTTTTAAACGTCGCACAGCTTCTCTTAAATGTTTTGGTTGAAGTGGTCCAGTGTCATTCCAGCTTTCTGCAACATCTAATGCCTCCTCAACTACTTCTCCGACAAACACTTTAGCAATACCACTCATTGCTATTACAACGTTTTGTGAGACAGAGCATCCTATCAAATATAAAATTTTGAACTTTTTTAACTAATTTGGGCATGATTAATTTAATAATACCTGTTATTGTTTGCATGAGTCTTTTAACTGGCGCTTTAGGAAAAGCCGCTCGTCTATACATTTCATAGCGGTCAAGCTGCTCTTCAGTAAAATTAGAAACCAACGCAAGCATCTTTTCACGCTCTTCTTCTTCAGCTTCTTTTCTATTATGTTTATCCAATTTCTTTTTGAATGCTTTATCAAATATATTTGAAGATGTTCCCGGTATAGCTGAGCTAAGGTCTTCATATTCAGTTTCGGAATTATGCTGATTGTCATTATTATCTAAAATATCTAAAATTAATGCATTTGATTACATTTTTTTATTGCTTTTATTAAGTAGCCACTGCATTCTCAGTACGTTCGACTATAATTTAAAAGTAATCAAAAATTTATAAAACTCACTTAAAAGTAAATTATTCTACATACTAAGAAGTCAGTGGCAAATTAGTAGCCAATGAACTTTTCCGAAAGTGGACGTTTGAAAACTTTATTTAAAATCATATTTACATTCATTGTTGTCAGATTCATCTTCACTTTTGATATTTGGTAATTTATATTTTCCATCAGATGATTCATCTTTGAGCGATTGAAAAAGATCTAGTTTATCAATTGAATCCATATTTAAATACTAAATTATTTTAAAATATCTTTGATGTTTAATTTCAAGGTAAAATTGAAATTGATGCTTTATGAATTAAAATACGAAGAAATTTGTTTTGAAAACAAAATTATAACAGTTGTAAAAATTATCGTTTCTTTTTTTACCGCTCGTATTGAATTCAAATGTTTTTACAATTTTTACAACTGTTATAAAATTTCTGTACAGTTTTTGTTCGAGAATAATTTTTTAAAAATATTATTTGGAATAATATAAACTTTAAATTATCATCTGGAAATAAGTTTACAAAGTAAGAGAAGTGAAAAAGATTAAGATTATTGATAATATTAATCAATAATATATCTCAATAATATTTCAAATTTTCAATAAAAAGTTAAGAGAAAAATATAATAAAATAATGACGTACACCTCTAAAAGCTCTATTCACATCTATTAATTTGTATTGAAATTATCTATTTGTTTTCGCAAAATATATTATGAATAATTAAGAGACAATGTTTTAAAAATTTGACTGGATACAAATTTGAATGAAGACCAATCTAATTAATGATTGATATTATTTTTTTATTTTTTTCTTTCAATAAGTACATTTATCGCTAATATAAACGCAATACATATTATAGAACTCAAATATTGCTTACTGCTTATTTAGTCACGAGTTCTTTGATTTATTTTATATATTTCGCAACAATACACATAATGGTTTAGGGAAATGTATTTCGGTAGATAAGCTTGTTAGAATATATTACTGAAACTTGCAAAATCATACGATATTATGAATGACGTAAATCTACGAGCAAAATTCTTTTTCTTTAAAAAAAATTAAAAAAATTAAAAAAATTTTATACTCATATGAATTTAACAAACTTATACTTTTTCAAAATTAAGTTTTTGCCATTTTTTGGAAAAGATAATTCAAAGTTCATTGGGTGAATGAGGATTATGCGATTGTAGAGGATTTTAGTTCTTTCTCTAGTACGTTTGGTTCGAAACTCTTCGTCATCATCTCTATTTTTCAAGTTTTCTGTTACGTTCATATACCTATTATCCATCAACTTTTGAAAATGATGTCGATCAAAATATTTGCTACTATTGAAAGATTTTTCAAAGAAATGTCTTTATGAATAATAAAAATAATAGCCTGATTCAAAAGTTAAAAAAGGATATATATATATGGATAATAAAAGGAACAAAAAAAATAGAGATAATATTTTTGATATTAACATTTTTGAAGTATGTTATTCTGTTTTAAGTATATATTTTTATTCTAGATGTCATCAACAGTAACATCTGATTTGATCGCCAATGAGACAATGACGTCTTCAGAAATAACGACTTCAACAGATGAAGAAAATGCATCTACAAGTGATATTGACCAAACTTATCGATCGTCTACACAATATTCATTTACCCCATCAGCTGAAAACAGCAAAACGTCCACTAAACCAGAAAAATCCGCAAAAAAAGATGAAGAAGAAGATGATGATAAACGAGATGACTCTATGTTTGTTTGTAATATTTGCTTAGACATTGCGAAGGATTCTGTTATTACTTTTTGCGGTCATTTGTATTGTTGGCCTTGCATTAACTGTTGGCTTGAGACAAAAAGACCTGGACCACAATTATGTCCAGTTTGTAAAGCAGCAATCAGTAAAGATAAAGTGATTCCACTTTATGGGAGAAATAGCGATAGTCAACAAGATCCACGATCAAAGAAAATTCCACCACGTCCACAAGGAATGCGCACAGAACCTGATAACAATAATCAGGGTTTCCAAGGATTTCAAAATGGATTTGGTGATGGTGGCTTCCATCTCTCATTCGGGATTGGTGCTTTTCCGTTTGGTTTCTTTGCATCTAGTTTCAATTTTAACGACATTAGGCCTCGAAATGGTCAGCAGCCTGGGTCTCCTCAATATGAGGAAGATCAATTTTTGTCTAAAGTTTTTCTATGGGTAGCAATGATTTTCTTTTGTTGGCTTATTCTTGCTTAAATAATGTTTTAAAAATTTTAATGTTTAAAAATACAGATGCATTTTTGAGGAGAGATTTGTAAAAACATGACATTCCAAATAATTTGATATGTTTTCTATCTCTTTTTTAAAAATTGCTCATCAATATGTTGATTGCTATATTAGACATTTATCACAAAACATTGTAATTTCTGTATATTATCATTTATTAAAAGTATGAATAAAGTTATTTGTTTGGCTAAAAAATATAAATTTTATTATTGAAATTCATTGTCTTATTTTTAACGTTTATATTCGAATTTAAAAAGTTTCGCAGCTATCTTCACATTTAGCTCCTACCAAGTTTCTAACGGATTGAATTTTTTGTGCTAAACGAAAAATTAAAGAAATTAAATAAAATAGAATATAGAAAAGACTCAAAAACGATTTAATAAACATATAACAATCGGACGACATCAAAGCGCTAATTTGTGCGCACTTTTAGAGACTATTCGGTAAATTTTTCTAAAAATCATTTTTCGGCGTCTTCTAATAATTGGCAAAAAAAATATGAGTGATTTTCGGGTAAAAGAAATATTTTATTTCTCTCATCCCTTGTGACTTGTAACAATTTTAAATTAGTTTTAGACTTTGTTTTAATCATTAAAAAGAATTGCTATAAGTTTTTTTATTTGTATATTCGTAATTAATAAATTTTCGAAAGTTCTTTTTAGTGTGGCATAAACAGAAAAAAGCAACAACAAAAGATTAAAACCGTCCATTTATATAAAATTCTTTTCATTCATTCTAGGAAATATTTAAAACTATGCAAAACGGAAGTAATGGAGCTGGATCTGCTCCAGCAGTTACAGCAGCAGGTTCTTCAAAAGCAGGACAAAAAGGAGCGATTGAGAAAATGTATCAGAAGAAATCACAACTTGAACACATCCTTTTACGTCCTGATACATATATTGGTTCAGTTGAGCGCGTCACTGAGACTATGTGGGTTGCAGAAAAAACTGAAATTGAAGGAAAAACTTCTTATGAAATGGTTCAACGTGATATATCATATGTTCCGGGTTTATACAAGATTTTTGATGAAATTCTTGTAAATGCTGCCGGTAAGAAAATGTTTTAAACTATACATTATCTATTTCTTTAATAATTTTTTTTATTAATAGATAACAAACAGCGAGATTCAAAAATGAGCACTATTAAAATTGAAATAAATCAAGAAGAAAATAAAATTGAAATCTATAATAATGGTGAAGGAATTCCGGTAGTAATGCATAGTGAAGAGAAGATGTATGTACCCACAATGATTTTCGGTCATTTGCTTACATCTTCTAATTACAATGACGAAGAAGAGAAAGTCACCGGTGGTCGTAACGGTTATGGCGCGAAATTGTGTAACATCTTCAGTGAGAAGTTTATCGTTGAGACTTCCTCAAAGCAATACAAACGAAAATTTAAACAAGTCTGGATGAGTAATATGGGAAAAACTTCCGAGCCAAAAATCAGCGATTCATCTAAAGATGACTTTACTAAAGTCACATTCTGGCCGGATTTGAAAAAGTTTAAAATGGAAAAGCTTGAAGATGATATTGTTGCTCTTATGCAGCGTCGAGCTTTTGATGTTGCTGCTTCCACTCATGGCGTTGCTGTTTTTCTGAATGGCACAAAGTTACCGGTCAAAACATTCAAAGACTACATTGACCTTTATATTAAGAAGAGAGAAGATGAATCTGGAAATCCATTGAAAGTCTGTTATGAAAAAGTGAATGAACGTTGGGAAGTTGCTCTTACTCTCTCAGACAAAGGATTTCAACAAGTGTCATTTGTAAATTCTATTGCAACAACTAAAGGTGGACGCCATGTAGACTATGTCGCTGATGCCGTTACTAAGCAAGTAATTGAAACGATCAAGAAGAAGAACAAAGGTGGTGTGCAAATAAAAAATTTCCAAGTTAAAAGCCACATGTGGATTTTTGTCAATTGTTTAATTGTAAATCCAACATTTGACTCGCAAACTAAAGAGAACATGACACTGCAGGCAAAATCTTTTGGTTCTAAATGCACTTTAAGCGATAAATTCATTAATAGTGTAGTAAAATCAGGAATAGTTGAAAGCGTTCTCAGTTGGGCTAAATTCAAAGCGCAAAATGAATTAGCAAAAACAAGTGGATCAAAGAAGAGCAAGCTGAAGGGCATTCCAAAACTAGAAGATGCTAACGATGCAGGTACGAAGAATTCAATGAACTGTACATTGATTTTGACTGAGGGAGACTCAGCTAAATCTCTTGCCGTTTCTGGACTTGGCGTTGTTGGACGTGATCTTTATGGTGTGTTTCCACTTCGTGGTAAATTGCTCAATGTTCGAGATGCTACGCATAAGCAAATACTCGAAAATGCAGAAATCAATAGTTTGATTAAAATTCTTGGTTTGCAATACAAGAAAAAATACTTAAATAATGATGATTTGAAGACTTTGCGTTATGGAAAATTAATGATCATGACTGATCAAGATCAAGACGGTTCACACATCAAGGGACTTCTTATTAATTTTATTCATACTAATTGGCCAGAATTGCTTCGTTTACCATTTTTGGAAGAATTTATCACACCAATCGTAAAAGTCACCAAAAAGAATCAAGAATTATCATTCTTTTCTATTCCTGAATTTGAAGAGTGGAAAAACGACACACCTAATCATAATACTTTCAATGTAAAATACTACAAAGGTTTGGGTACCTCGACATCGAAAGAGGCAAAAGAATACTTTCAAAATATGGAACGTCATCGCATTTTGTTCAAATACAATGGTGAAAATGATGATGAAGCTATACGTATGGCTTTTTCAAAATCTTGTGTGCAAGAACGAAAGAATTGGCTCACAAAACATATGGAAGAATGCAAACATCGAAAGTTAGTTGGTCTTCCTGAACGTTATCTATATACAAAAACAACAAAGGACGTCACTTATTCTGATTTTATTAATCTCGAGTTGATTCTTTTCTCAAATACTGATAATGTTCGTTCAATTCCATGTGTCGTTGATGGATTTAAACCTGGTCAGCGTAAAGTTATCTTCACATGTTTAAAACGTAACGATAAGCGTGAAGTTAAGGTAGCACAGCTTGCTGGTTCAGTTGCAGAACTTTCTGCCTATCATCATGGTGAAGCTTCATTATGCGGTACAATTGTTAATCTTGCTCAAAATTTTGTTGGCAGCAACAACATTAATTTGCTTCAGCCAAATGGTCAATTTGGTACGCGTTTGTCTGGTGGTAAAGATTCGGCAAGTCCTCGTTATATTTTTACAATGCTATCACCACTCGCACGTCTTATTTTCCATCCTCATGATGACCCATTACTTAATTTTCTTGAGGAAGATAATCAACGTATTGAACCAGAATGGTATATTCCTGTAATTCCGATGATTCTAGTTAATGGTGCTGAGGGCATTGGAACTGGTTGGTCCACAAAAATTCCATCTCATAATCCACGTGAAATCATTGAAAATTTGCGTTCGATGATGAATGGTGAAGAACCGCGTCAAATGAATCCATGGTTTAAGAACTTTAGAGGTCAAATTATACCTGCTGGTGACGGTCGCTTTGTTACAGTTGGAAATTGTGCTATTTTAGATGGTCAAAAGTTGGAAATTAGCGAATTGCCAATAGGAGTTTGGACTCAAAACTATAAAGAGACAGTTTTAGAACCATTGCTTCATGGTGGGGAAAAAATTAAAGCTGTAATCAATGATTACAAAGAATATAATACAGACACGACTGTACGATTTGTAATTTCATTTTTACCGGGCGAATTCGATAAACTCAATGCCGAAATTGGTGGGTTTCATCGTGTGTTCAAGCTTACAGGTTCTCTTGCAATTACTTCTATGCATTCCTTTGATAACAACAATTGCTTACGTAAATATGATAACACCTCAATTATTATGAAAGAATTTTACGCTCTTCGATTGGAGTACTATGAAAAACGTAAGGCCTATTTAGAGGGAATGTTACAAGCAGAGGCTGATAAGCTATCGAATCAGGCACGTTTCATAATGGAAAAATGTGATCGTACTTTAGTTGTTGAAAATAAAAAGCGTAAAGTAATGATTGATGAACTTATTAAACGCGGCTATGATGCAGATCCAGTGAAAGAATGGAAACGTCGTATTAAAGCAGATGATGCAGAAGATATTGATGCCGATGATGCTGAGGAAACTGAAGAGGTTGATGAAAAGCCTGGAAAAGCATCTTCAAGTAAGAAAACAGTTGATCCCGAAAAAGCATTCCAGAAATTGAGCGATGTTAAGAAATTTGATTATCTCCTGGGTATGTCGATGTGGATGCTGACGGAAGAGCGAAAAAATGATTTGCTTAAGCAACGTGACACAAAATTAAATGAGTTGCAAATTTTGAAGGCAAAGACACCTAAAAAATTGTGGACAGAAGATTTGGATGCATTGATGAAGAAGTTGGATGAAGTCGAATCTAAAGAGCGGGCAGAAGAAGAAAAATTGTTATTGCAACTGTCAAAATCAAAGACTCAAGGTATCAAAGGTCGTTCTATCAAAGTATTTGCCAAGGATACCACAAAACCGAGTAAAGATGGTGAGGCTATTGAATATAAATTAACTGAAGAAATGATGAAAAAGTATGAGAAAGCTGCTGCTGTTTCACGAGGAGAGAAAAAAGTAAAGAAAGAAAAAGTTATAAAAACCGAAAATGTGGATGGTGAAGAAGATGAGTTTGATGCACTTGTTGGAGGTGGTGGTGAAAGTGGTGGATCCAAACCAGTTAAAAAACCTCGTGTGAAGAAGGAACCAGGCGAGCCTAAAGTGAAGAAAGAACGCAAATCGGATGGTATGAAACAAACTAAATTGGATTTTAAAAAGAAACCGGTAAGCTTGTTATTATAGAAACTCAATAAATTATTCAAATATGAAAATTTTGCAGAAAAAGAAGGCAGATAGTGATGAAAGCGACATAGAAATAAAAAGTGGAAGTGAAGATGAATTTGATGCTTTGGTCAAATCATCAGCCCCACAACGTGAAAAGACGGCACGTCGAGCAGCTTCAAAGGTCTTTTTTTATAATTATTAATCACTGTTTTTATTAACAATTATATATATATATATATATATATTTTTTTAGAAAATTGATTACTCATTCTTAAAAGATTCTGAAGAAGAAGCATCTGGAAATGATTCTGAGCCAGAAATGTTTGATAATGTTATGGAACAAAGTGCAGGACCAGAAATGATTGAAGGATCAGATTTTGATCATACTGAAGAAGAAGATACACCAGTAAAACCACCTAAAAAACAAGCTGCAAAACCTGCCAATAAACGAAAGATTGAGAGCTCAGAGGGCGAAAATTCTCCGATGAAGAAAAAGGTATGTATAAACAAATATTACTCTATTTCTTGACATTTAATTTAAATTTTCTTTATATAGCCGCAACAAAAAAAGAAGAAGAAAATAGAGTCCAGTGATGAAAGTGACAATTTTGTAGATGATTCTGATTCTGATTTCGATGGTTAAAACATCTCTCTCAATGATAATTTAATAATTAATGAAACGGAGTTACAAAAAACTTAATTAAAATAAATATTTTTATTTTTCAACACACATGTCATGTCATTAATCAATAGACATAAATATTTCGCACATTTTGCATAACTGTTAGTATAAAAATAATAAGAAATTCAAGAGTAGACGATGGTAGTAGCGTTTAATGTTTTATTTTATGTGAAACAAAAATTGATATTGAAAATTTTGATCACTTAATAAAAATTCTTAACACAAATTTAACGGTTTTTAAAATGTTTAAAAAAATTGGCGCATTTCTTTTGTTTGTTGTTTATAAGCATGCGATTAAATAATATTTGAATTGTGAAAATTTGGTGTTTAAGTTGTTTTTGAATTCAATTTTATTAAAATATGTGAGTAATAAGTTTTTTCAATCATTAAAGTGTATAATATCAGGGAGTTTCTTAAAAAGATGGGCCTTTTTCTGTCACTTTTTTTAAATTCCAAGTTCTCGAATTCTACTTGCTCAATCGGCAATTGTCAAAAAGTATAATAATTATGAGATTTGTGTGCTATTTTATAAGTAAATTTGATTTCAATTTATAAAATTATAGTATTTTTAATTTGGTATCAAACATTACAAAAATTTGATTTTTTCGATTTTAAAATTTATCGGCGATTTTAGCTCTTAAAACTAGTTTCATTCAAGTTCTTTTGAAAATCAAAAGCAGAATTGAATTAGCTTTTGTAATCAATGAGTAATACGCAAACAAAATCATGATTGAAGAAACGGTGACTTTTATTTAATTGATTATTTCTCGAAAACTATTTGTCCTATCATAATGATTTGTACACCATTCAATTTATCTTTATATGATGATAACAAAGTGACATATCATAAAATCATCAATTTCCACATATTTTTTAAAAAATCTTTTGTTTACAATATGGCTAAATGTAAACAAACGAAATTTGTCAATTTTCTTTTGCTCAAATCTTCCTAATAACAACTTTTAAAACTAAAATCTTTCTCTAGTTAAAAAAAATTTGTTTGAGTTTAGCGATTTAAGTAATAATTTAATTTAGAAAGCTGTTATTAGGATGATTTGAGTAATAGAAAATTGGCAAATTTCGTTTGTTTACATTTGGCCATATTGTAAACAAAAGATATTTTGAAAAATGTATGGAAATTGATAATAGCATGATATGTCACGTATCATACATTTTATAGTGAATTTAAAGACAAATCGAATGGTGTAAAAATCATTACGATTTGTCTAGTAGTTATCGAGAAATTAGCTTTTTAAAAAATTCAATATTTTTTCAACGATGATTTTGTTTGCTTATAACTTATTATATACAAAAACTAATTCAACTCTGCTTTTGATTCCTGAAAGAGCTTGAATGAAACTTAATTTACAGTGCTAAAGGAATTTTTATTCTATTCATTTTTAAAAAATTTAAATCGCTGACAAATTTTAAAGTCGAAAAAAAACAAATTTTTTTGTTATAGGTTTTGATGCCAAATTAAAAATACTAAAAGATCATAAATTAAAACCAAATTTACTTTAAAAATTGCTCACAAACCTCATAATTATTATACTTTTTACCATTAGTTGATTTAGCAAGTAGAATTCGAGAACTTGGAATTTGAAAAAAGTGACAGAAAAGGCCCATTTTTTAGGAAACTCCCTGATAATTAATTAATTAATCGTGAATTTTAATGAAATATTAAACGTTCTTATTTTCTCGTAACGGATGCTCTTCTGGAGTTGTTTTAGGAATTTCTCTGTAAAAGATCATTCTAAACATTATTGAAGTGATGAGAGAAGCGGACATTGGTGCTATCCAATAAATCCAATGAGCTTCAAAGTTCATGGTATATAGAGCAGGTCCAAAACTTCTAGCGGGATTCATTGATCCGCCTGTATAGGGACCCTGTTTATTAAAAAATGAACAAAATAAATATTGAGAATTAAATTCATTGTATAAGGTTGTTCGAAAAAAAGGAATTCACTTTTAGAGGTGCATATTCACGCATCAAATTCTCAAAAACCGTTCACTCAATTGATAAACGGTAAATAGTATAATTTTTCCATTTCAATGAACAGGTTTTAAGATAGATTAAGCTTTAATTAAGTTGTGTTTTCACCTTAAAATTTCGTTTTGAAAAGTTCATCGAAATTTGAATTTTTTACCTAAAAGTTTACGATAACTTTTTACCATTAATTTACATCGATAAAAATTATCTCTTGAATTATAAATCTAAAAAGTGAGTAATCATTTCCGAACAACCTGATATATTCTTCATAGTAATATTTATATACCCCAACTAAGGCAAGCATTGTTATTGCTAAACCAAATCGTAATGGAACAGAATCATGATGTTTTGCATTTCTTGGATCCCAAACACCACAGCAAATAAGAATCTTAAAAAATAGTTTTTCATGATGCTCATTTAATAAATAAGTATATGAAATTTTATTTTACCAAAGCCATTGTAATAAAAAACTCGATTCCAAAAGCTTGCCATGAGTTAACTGATGGAAGAGTAACACAAAAACTGTCAGTATGGGCGTTTGAAAATTCAACGGGTGTCAATGCCCGCAATAAACTATAGCCAAGATAGGCACCTATGAATTGACCAATAACGTATGCTATCGCAGTCTAATTTAAAAATAATTTTAGTTAATTTATCTAGCATATATAGACCTTATTGACTTACTGGAATATTAACTAATTTGTATACATAGGCAGCTAAAGTGACCGCAGGGTTAAGGTGAGAACCGGAAACTACTCCGAAAATATTCACAATTAACATAACAGTCAGCCCAAATCCAATGCAAATTGATAAATGATTAGGCTTCCAATTATCTTGTAATTCAACACAACTCATGCATCCAAAGAAAACGAGCATTGCTGTGCCAATTGTTTCAGCACTTGCGACTGTTAGTATTTCGAGTACTTCCTTTTTCATTGCTAAAAATATATAGAAAACAGCATATAGATATCTTATATTGTGCATAAGAAAATCTAATCTTTATCAACATTGACATGTATTGGTTGACCTCTTATAGACATTAGAGACAAAAAGTCAAAATAACGCCTGATTTGATAATTAAAAGATTATTCATTTCGCTGACGTTAAATATACACATTGACAAATTATGGTCATAAATTATTATATTCTATATGACTATTTTTAAGCTCACTTAAAAAAGTTCTTTCTCTTTTATTTTATAATTTATTTAACCAATTAAATTTATTTTAATTGAAAACTACGAGTATAAGATAAAAGTATGAAAATGTCAAACAGCTAAGCTCTTGAAAAAATTTTTTTAGAACAAACATAAAATTAAATCAGCACTATGAAATAAACAAAAAAATGTAAATCAAAGAATAGCAACTTGATAAGACAGATATTAATTTTGGTGACCATATTGACTAGAAAATTTCACTAATATCAATTTCATCAGGCATCATGCGTTTGAATAAGTATAAAATTTAAAATTGCTGATTTGCAAATTTTTATATTTAAGTGTAGTCAAGGAAATATTTTTGTTGCAAAAATAGGCTTACGAAAATGTACAATAAATTGCGATTGTTTTAATTTTCCCTACATAATATTTAAAATTACACTCAATTTTTTTTCAACAAACCTTCGAACCTTTCACGATCACTTCCACTGAATGAATGAAATTATTTAACATTCAGTCTCTCACAGCACGTTTTAAGTTCACGATCGTTTTTTTTTTTTCTTTATTTTAAAATAACATACTACTCACAGATTTAGAGAACACAAAATAGATTCCACATAAAAATGTGTTTTTAAACATAGTCTTATCAACGTCAGCACAGATGTGTATTTCGATCGATAATAAAATAATATTAAATGATGGTAAACTTCAATTAATTTTATAATTTTCCTTTTACTTTCCATGTATTGAATATTATATATTGATTAAAAGATAGTAGCAGCAGTAGCAATAATTTATTGTCAAAAAAGATAATTTAAAGTGGTGATATATTTAACGTTAAATACCATGTTGTAAATCTTATCAGTTGATTAAATGATTTGTTGTGTGCATGTAGTGACTTTTAAAAATCTGATAAGGATAATAATTATCAAGTGCATTTTTTATATTTTCTATTTAAAAACACTTATCTTGGCCTTTTAGTAATATGCCGGTAGTATAAGTGACAACACTTCAAATTTATGAATAACTTTTAAAAATGTTTAATTTAATACTTAATAGTGAAGTCCGGATGAAAAAAAATGATTAAAATTCTCAAGAGAAAACTTACATTGAATTAGTACAAGTATTTTATTTTGTGTAATAGAAAAAGTTATTTTGTTTAACTATCCGTTGTATATGTATACAACTTTACTCGAAAAAATCTTAAGCAAACTAATTCTATGATGCTGTGTAATAGCTTATAATTAGTTAAAGGTAAGTTCACAAGAGGTGTTAATAAAACAAATGTGAAAGTTTTGGTGTTTAATTAACAAATTATTATGTTAAGCAATAATCTTATCAACAAATTGATTTTGATAAAATGTATATTACTGATTGAATGATTATATAGTAATAAATTGTCACTATATCATTTTCATTCATATTCATTCTCGAAAATCTTTAAGATTATATACAAAAACATCTTGTAGGTTTGCAATGTGTGTACGACTTTGCGAAATATCTGCGTATCAATTTGTTTATTTATATCACAAACTCATATTTTATATATAAACTCTTTTTGTGGAAGAACGAAGAACGTTTTCCCTTGCTAGGTTTTGTTATTTATAGTCGAAGTGCGAAGTGAATGAGAAATGTATTAAATGAAATTTCTTTTATTATTCTGACGAAATGGTTTTTTTATAAATATAGAAGAACATTTTTATTACAATATTTTCATATTTTTAATAGTCAAATTTAAACATATCGATAAAATAGTGAAGCAAAAAAGTCCAGCACTCATTAGTGAGACCCAATATAACCAATGATGATCCCAATTCCAAAGTATTGGGCCAAAACTTCTTGCTGGTCCTCCAACTATACTAATCGCAGCAACTGCTAAACCTAAAATTATTATCACATGCGGTTATTCTCGAAATTTTAGTTTCTTCATCTCCCTGTATCTCAAAAATTGATTATCTTATCACCTTTTCGTAAAGGAGCCGAGTATCCTAAATTATGACCTTGTGGATGCCAAACTCCACACACAACTAAAACGAGTGTTTTCGATAATACAAATTCTACAAAGAATGCCCTTAAAATTGAGTATGAAGTATGTGGCAATATCCTGCATAATCCTGATTTATTTTCTTCACTTTGTAAAAATTCTTCTGGAGTTAGTGAAAATAATTAACCAAATCCTAAAGAAATTCCTAAAATTTCCGAAAATATGTAAAGTATTCCCACCTTAAAATAAAAAAAAAGTTTTGAAAAGCTCGTTCAAATCAAGATTATTTTAGAAGTAGAAAACTTAAAGTCAATGAGTTGATAAACTACAGTTGCAATAGCAACAGCAGGTTTAAAGATAGCAAATGAAATATGTCCAAAAATTAAAAAAAAAAAATTAACATGACTAAGTCCAAATACATGTGAAATTGATATGCTTCTTAATGATAGAAATTTTTATGATCAATGTTATGAGGCTATGTTTTTAAATGATTTTTTTACAAACATGAGAATTCAGGATTTTGAATCCAATCTATGCAAGCCACACACCCGTTCAAATGATTTCTGCTTATAGCATTTTCAGTTTTTGTTTCATTGTGTTTTTTTTAAGAAGATGAAGCCGATGAATTGTTTTAGACTTACGGTTTTTTGCATTGATCTCGTACTTTCTAAATTTTCAACGTTACTCGATTTTTGACTGTTTTGTACAAACGATAAA